>OENT01000526.1:0-103648 GCA_900239685.1 Rotaria macrura
ATCAAAACAAACTATGATTTCTTAGATAACTCGACGAGGGCTACAAAACTGGCGTAGTTAAATTATGCCAGAAGAATGTCGATGTAAAAGTGGGAGGAGCTGCGTGGAAGTACCCATTCACGAAACAATCTTATGAACAATATGATCATTGAAAAAATCGCCGTTATCGAATATGAAACTTCTTCCATGTATAGTTTTAACTGCGATAGATAAAGCGCTATTTGAAGGTGAACACCATCAAAATTTGAAGTAAACAATCATGTTGTCTGCTAAATATGAAAAATTATCGTATACTAGAATAGATGAACTAGATTCACGCGCCATTACCTCCTGAATTTTTGCTATTTGATGGTACTATCGATAAAAATTGCTTAAAATTGAAATTGAATAATAATCAGTTTTAGATTTGGACCTCCTTCTTGCCTAGTTCAAAAATGATAGTAGTTCCATTTTCAAAGTTTTTCAAAAATTGCTTTTGATATCAGACACATTTAGCTTTGCCAATAAAATAAGCGTCCCCCTATTAGACACATGTATCAGAAATAGTTGAGTTTTCGATAAAATAAAATTCGTGTTGGAAAAGTTTAAAATCAAGGCAGATTCCCTACCTTTGTGAACAACTCTAATTAAAAATGTATCCGATTCAGTCAGCTGTCGAGATTATCTGGATGGTGTCTAGAACTGTAATTCTTCATCTGTCAAAAAGAACCAATTAGTATCATATATGGATATTTTTACTAGTACTTTTCATCGGTTCCTATTCATCAACCGAATTATGCGTTTCATGCATGATGTATAACGTGCATATATCTCTTCACATCATGAATGCTATAGCGGATAGGAAAATGAAGATCAAAATCGTTTCAATGTTTTTTTCATCGATCATTGATTGGATCTCATATGGAAATCACATGTGTTTGACCATAATACTTTCTAGTAACAGTCCATAGGTAGCTACCGAGTCAAGAAATCGGTATAAAAGTCTGCCAATTTTCTAAAACACATATTTTAAGACACTGGGAATGTTTTCGAAATTCGAATACCTATTTCTTGATATTGCAAAACGGTTCCAATTTCACGAAACGTTGAAGGTAACACGAAAAGATAAAATATTGACAGAAAAAAATCATTTCATATTTTAATTGTTAAACAGAGTGGGAGAGAAGACGGGAGCTATATATTCAGCATTTGCTAAACTCTGGTTTAAAATTTTCAAAGGTTTTTAGACTTTTAAAAATTATTAGAATACTTCATCGAAAGATTGGGATCAGATTCATGAGAATTCTCTAGATTAATATCAATGTAAAATTAAAAGAATGGTTATAATTTTTAAAATAATTTTTCATAGAAGCTATAGACAATGGTGTGTGGTTTTCACTACAGTTTTACAACCCTCGGGTCTAGTGCCCGTATCCGTGCCTATACCTGGGTGCGGATACTAGAGATCTGCAAAGTGGTCCCGGTCTCTGTCATGCTGGGACCGGGAAGAAAACTTCGATTTTACCGCGACTGGGAAAAAATCACTTTATAGATCCCTAGTGGGTACGCCGTTCATACGTAAGGGTATGAAAAGTTCTATCAGTGCAGCACTCTACTGCAGACAGCGCTTGTTAAAATTCTAATAACACCGAAAAGGCGAAACACTTTTATGTATGATATATACATATATTTATTAGTGAACTTTAGTAATCATTGTAGTAGTGCATTGCTGATATTGAAATGCTAAAACTCTTGTCATTGTGGGGTATTTGATACTTTAGAAATGTGGCTAGTGAGTTCGGACACTATTCTCATAAAAATATGATAATAACCATTTAATGCAGTCTCATCTCCTCTTTTAAACAGTAAAGACCACAGACCTCCATCGAGTTCCTACGAAAAATCACTCCAAAAATACTCATCATTCGTTTCATTTGCACTGAATACTTAAGCATCTAAATTAATTTTTTTCATGTGCATTCATTCCAGGCAGCTAAAGTATTAGAGTGAGTTCACGACCCCTAGAAGTTAATTTTACTATTAGAACACAGAGCTTTTCTAAGAATATTTTAAAGAATTGTCAAGCTAAATATCGAAGTTATTTGTTACAAATTATTCATGAGAATCAATCAACATCGATTCAGGCATTTACCTAGTACTTAATTCTAATGAATTTCCATAGTCTCCCCTACCTTAAGGTTTTAAGCCACTTCACTCTCATGATCAATGCAGAGTAATTCGGAAGAAGTTCATATTACATTTGATGATCATTCAAATAACTTGTCGTTGTGATAAAAATCAAGCGAGAACGATTATTAGATTACTCGACATAATATGTTTTATACTAATGATGTTCGTCATTGACATAAATAGTGGACAGTATATCGATATTCTAATATCTAAAGATTAGGCTATTCATCCAATATGAATGATTGTTCTCTCATTGACAATACATGATGAGTAAACTCGAAACAGTACATACGAATGAAATATATATATATATGTCGTGCCGAAGTAGTGTGTTCGTCGAAGTTCAATCTCGACAAATGTTGTCGTTGAAGTTGTTTTTAAGCAAAGCAGATAGATACAGTTGGGCAAAAAAATTATTTATTTCCATATACTGCTGAATGACGATAGCGAGAGTTACATAACACTTTAACTTGTTTGCATTTGCATTGATTCGTTTTGTAATCCGCTTTACAATCGCATTTCAAAATTCCTTGTTAAACTGAGCTTTTCATTAGGCACCGTCACTTTAACTCTTCACAGAAGGAGATGCTATTGATGAAGCCATGATTTGGTTCGATTGTAGAAGTCAACCGTATATAGACAGGACGCGTACGTTCGAGATTATCGATGAGATTATAAAGGAGTACCAGAGCATTCTTTGTGGTCATTGATGAATCAGCTAGGTCTCACAGCCACACAGAAGTAAGCGCAATCTCTAGTAAAAACAACTTCGATGCAACAGATATATAACGGGTGGCCCATAAATAACGGGGCACTTCTGTTTTATCTGTTTGAAGGCCTTAGAATGTTCCTAGAAAAATGAGTCTGACACAAGAAAGACAGAATTTTATTTTCTACAAAACTTGTTATTTTGAACTTCTAAAGCTTAGTTGCTTTTGAAGCAACATTTAAAATACGCACAGAGGTGAATTTCATTACTGCGCCATGCTCTTTTGTTTTGTTAACAAACATTATAAGTTGCCACTTTGAGTGAATATATTCAACATTTTTACGTCATAAGATAGCAGATTTGTGCTTTATCAATTCCAATAACTTGTAAATCCATCAGTCTTTCTTAGTACTCGTATACGCTCATAGTTCGCAATTGAACCTGGGTGTTTTGTGCTTCTTGAGAAAGCATTTTCTTTTTTAGTTTTCGGTACGTACACGAACTGTTCGTTTATAGACGAAACAACGCAGAATTTTATTTTGAACCAGCCATTAGAATTATAACTTGAGAGTCATATGACTTTTATTGGTCTATAGTTAAAATACTAAAGAATGTAAAAGATGTATCCAAAAATGCGTCTTTTTAGGTCTGTCGCTGCTTGTAAATTCGAAAGTTTTATCAAAATACCTTCAAGACAAAATCTTGAACAATACTTGAATAGATGCAGAATTTTTCCAAGAAGTTTTTGATGTTATTAAAATTTAGAGAGAGGGCCAGTTATTTCGATCGTGAGAAAGCATTTCCAAATTTTAGGCAGGCACAGAAATCAAGTTAACTTCTATGCATGTTTTAAACGTTGCTCCAAAGGTAACTATGCTATAGAAATTCATTGTAGCAGTATTTGTAGAAAATGAAATTTTCTATCTTTTTTGTGTCAGACTCATTTTTCTAGGAACATTATAAGACCCTCAAAAAGACCAAAAAAAAGTGTCCCGTTATTTATGGGCCACTCTTTATATTTTAGCACTGAGAATATATCCTATTTCAATGACTTTGGATTGCACTTCATGGTAAAGCAATGTAATATTTCGTCGATTGAGATAACTTGTTAATGTTTACATGTTTACGATTATCAAAATTAATGAAACTAAAACACTTCATAGAATTTTGAGCTGCTTGTATTTGACTATACAAGCAGAATGTCATGACATCGTATTGTTTTTATAGCGTTAGAAAATCGTGAATTATTTCTCAATTGAGCGAAGATTCTTTGATGGTCAAGTGGTACGTGTAAAACTCTATCAATAGTTGAGTTTGACACATTATGGATGACTGACAAAGGTTCAGCTCGTCTTCATTTCAGACATCAATGATATTTTAATCAGTACAATGACAAAATGATACGAGTTTCATCAATCAACTATTCAAAATCAACCATATGTTTATGGTTGACAATCATTATGATGATATGCCGATAGAATCGTCTGTTGAATAGGTGCACAACTATTACTCATAGCCCATGCTTGTCATCTGTTAGAGAATTGAATCTTAAAATTTAAACGACCTCGTTGATTTTTAGACACAAATAATAAAACAATCTTAATGTTATTGTTGATATCACGAAGATAGTTTTCAAGGCGAAACCTCTCATTACTTTTTAAATTTCGTTTCTTCTGAGAGACTGCTAATAAATGACTGGAGCTAGAGCGGTCACCGTCCAGTTGAAAATGCATAGAAGCTCACTAAAATATTCAATGACTCGAGTTACTGAACTAGGATTTTTGACATTATTATTTTGTATTTCTTGTAATGCAAATTATGTTTCAAAAATATTTAGAGCTACTATCGTAACAGAATGCTTTTAATATCTTTCACTTATACACCAACTGCTGCTGTTAAATGTCAATTTTAGAAATTGGTGAATATTTTCAGTAGAAACGATCAGGTTACACAATAACATGTAGTACGTTAGAATATAATTGAGCTGAATGAGAATTACGAATAATAAATAGGTTCTTGTATCGGTTTTGTCCTTCTTGTTCTGGACGCACATGCCGATATATTTATTCTATGAATAGTCGAGATCGAAAGAAAAACAATAGATTTGTGGATCCAATCTTTGTTTTTTCCATCATTGAACACGGAGGATTGAAGAGAACTTTGTATACTTATTAATAATAATTTCTAAATTTCTAATTCTAACCTTAAGATACTTTCCTTAATGATCACTTTTACCTCGCAATATAGTTAATAACTATTTTCCTAATTATTATTCAATATTACATTTATTATAGTCGCAGTAATCACAAGATTCATGCCACGCAAACAATTCGGTACTTGCAATAATCAGCTCACCTCAATGTTGGTTGTCCTATTCTTTTTTTTATCGGTATCCGTGATAACGAGAAAGAAATCAAAAGCAATGAAGTGTATCGGTCATATAGGAAGTAAACCATCATACATGTACACAGCGGTCAAACATGATCATATCGATGACAGAATTGATAAAGAAAAAGTTTAATCAAGAAAGAAAGAGAGATGACGATGGATATTTTGCATTCAGTAAAAATAACATCTGAAAATCGTTCATCGTTTAACATGGTGTTGTTTTGTTGAATTTTTACCTACGAGTTAAAATTTCATCATATCCTTTAAGGTATTCTTCAATTGTTTCATATAATTAGTTGACCTACAATTAATTTAGAAAAAGAAAAGAAAAGCCAGAAGATTACTTATCCAGATTTTTATTTTAGCTTCTGAGTACAGGTAAGACGGTTGATATTATTCAGCGAGGAATCAAATATTCAATTTAATTCAAATTAAGAAGACATTATAATTTTTTGTGTTAAATATAACACAACGCCTCTTTTTATTATTATTCATACGTGTAAGCTTTAACTAGAAACACAGTTTGAAAATCATTAGAATCCAATTAAGAATTATATTCATACAGCGATTCCATTCGTCAGATATAGATTGTTTTTCGCGTGAAGACAACTGATAAGTAGTATAACTAAGACTAATTTGTTATCGCTTTTAGTTGTCGTTAAATAAAATGAGTTGCGCAGATTGCTTAGTTCATTCATGATTGCTTAACAAAAATAAAATTTTGTTTCATTCGAATTAGTTCACTTGAAAAATCTTAAATTTTATCTTTCAATAACAAAATAACTACATACGAAATAGTATACTTTCCATGTTTTCATCTTGATCTAGAACAATATGATTAAAACTTAAATTCATACGAAAGATAAAATATATTCGATTGAACTCTAATATTATCAATTAGATTAGACCTTTTCTTAAGTCATTGTCAACTTAAATTCAAGTAAGAAAAGTATCCAAAGGTATGCTAAGAAGAATATTGAGTCGTACTGTTGTCTGCATATAACTTTATGTAATATGCAAAATTTTGTAATTCTCTTGTCGTTCGAATCCTAACATTCGAAAAAAAAATACAATAGAATTTCTCTTATTTAGGGATGCAACGGTGAAAGTAACCGGTCCTCACCGTAACCATTCAAGCATTTTAAACCGACTGTATTCGTCTGCTATTGCTTTATACCAGCGGGATAAGGGAATACCGGCTAGTACCTGTGTGTAATGATTTGAACTCGTTCCCGGTATGAACCGGTAAAACGTATTTCACCGTCACCGTTGTATCCCTACTCTTATTCGATGCATGGAAGCGTTTATCATGAATTTACCATTGAACTTCATTGAACATATGCTAACAAAAATGATTGATAGTAACTATTGACGAAAATTTTAGAAAAATAGTTCGATTTCGACAAGTTTCTCTTTTTAGTGAAAAATTTCCACTATCTGAAAACTAGAAATCCTATAGTAATGCTTTGATTCGAAATAAATTTATTTTGATAAATAGATGGCTTACTTTTTAATGATAATCAAGATGATAGATAAGCATCTCGTCTTCATGCTTTTTTATTCGATTATGTACATGGCAGTAGTGTTTATCTGTGTTTCATTCGCATGAGATGTTGCCTATAGAAGATAAATATGGATTTACAAAAGATATCGAACAAGGATGAATTACATTAAAAATATCCCCATGCATCAACTAACATAACTTTACATGAAAAGCATACAAATCAAAGTTTAACTATGAAGGTTCTGTTTTCTTGCTATTCATAAAATGAGTTTTAAAGTGTAGAATACAACATGCTAGTCACTATATCCATAATAATCTTACAATCGAACCGATTTTGACTTAAGTATTGTTACAATTAGTCTACAAATATCTCATCATCGTTATCCACGAGACTTTTCATTTTTACTAAACATGTAATGATATTTTTAGAGTATGTAACGATATACGATAAACTACTATAGAAAAATACAATACTTTCGTTAGCTAAATTTTTATTTGAAAGCAAGTCGAAGGTGAGTAGTATTGAAACTTAAAATTGTTGGCAATATGACAGAAATTTTGACCTACATCAAGATACGTACATTAATCTATAGAATTAAGTAAAGCGAAACACTTTATTTATTACGCTGTAAAAGGTAATTACATCATTCCGATCTCGTATATAATAACTGTATATGTCTTTATAGTCATTTGCTTATCGTCTAGTGATACATGACTATAACGTAACATCACATTCTAACATTATGCAGCAGACGACTAGATGAGTCTTCACAAGAGAATGAAAGAGCTTGAATATGTTATATTGAATCATATCAGAATAAACGAAGAAAAAAAATATATTAAAATCAGTGTGATACTGATTTTTCTTTCTGTTCTCTTTACGGTACCATGTTATTTACCATTTTCGGCGTATTCGACAGAGTTTCAAGCTTTTTCTAGTAATGTTTCATAATCATTAAAATTCGGTTGATGCATTACTTTTTAATCATCGTCACAATCGATTGCATCATTTCTTCCACACTAAAACAAGTCAAGTATGTAACGACTAAAGGCAGAAAGGCAGTTTGTACTGTAGTCAATGCCGATAGTCGAATGATGCAGTAGGCATTCAACCTTTTTTCACATCAGATGCTATAGAGTAAATTATAGAAGCGCTTCACGATCACATTTCATGTATATTGAGCATATGATCAATGCAAACACTGTGTCTCTATTGTCTTCTATACGACAACTGATGAGTATAGTCATGATAAAAATAGAAGAGAGACAATGTTTTTCGTACTCTATCCAAGTTACGAATTAAATTCATTTATGGTAATTAAGGATAAGTGTAACTACTTGTACTTGAGATGTCAGATTGGAAACGAAGACCGTGCTTTTCCCCCTCGATTTCAATTGTTTTTTTCCTACACTTCCGCTTCTTTGTTTGTAATAAGAATGAAACCTGCTGCTGGATATTTCTGACAACCCGGTGTTTTTTAAATGCATTAAGTTTCTTGTTATGTCTTCCTTGTAGTTTTTTATATAACAATGGCCGCTGAAAAATCGGAAACGCCGGCTGAATCTCCTTCTCGACCACGGTTGATTCCGTCGAAACGTTTTACATTGGCATTACTTGTCTTCTATGCTTTCATCGTTCAATACTCTCAACGTCTTAATTTACCCATAGCTATTACATGCATGGTTCATCGTTCAAATCTAACTTCTAATAATAAAACAATCGACTCGTTTAATGATTCATCGACAACTACAACACCAGTCAATACGAGTGAATTAAAAGGAGGATTTTTCGAACAAAAAAATTTTTACTGGACAGAATTTCAACAACAAATGCTTCTTGGTAGCTATTGGTTAGGCTATATATTTACACAGATACCAGGTAGATTGACGATAGTTTTCTCTATGTGATGATTAATACTCTTTCGTTTATGATTAGGCGGCTGGCTAGCAACTAGTATAGGTGCAAAATGGGTTTATGCAACTTCGCTGGGAACCAGCTCTCTAGCTACATTAGCATTAACATTTATGTATAAGTTGTCAGAGACAAACTTTTTGTACATATTCTTGCTTCGATGCATTATTGGTCTTGCTCATGGTGTACTTTTTCCAGCTACAATCTCTCTATGGTCATTGTGGGCCGTGCCACAAGAACGAAGTACACTTGCATCGATTGGCTTCTCCGGTACACATCTTGGATCATCATTAGCAATGCTTCTTGGTGGTTTGTTCTGCACCTATTTTGCTTCAGGATGGATCTATACATTTTTTTTCACGAGTATTATCGGTTTCATATGGTTAATATTATGGATTAAACTAACGGCCAATCATCCACATCATCATAAAACAATTAGTCATCATGAACGAATATATATAAGTAATTTAACTGGTAATACTGGTAAAAAACGCTCGATGTCATTATTAGCAATGCCGTGGAGTCATATTGTAAGATCAAAACCATTACTGGCTCTTATAGCAACACATAATGCGAATCTATTCGGTTTATTTTTCTTTCTAACAAATATCGGTAAACTCTTAAGACAACTTTTAAATATTTCATCCGACACTACCGGTTACATATCAGCTTTGGGATATATTTTCACATGGTTAAGTAGTTTATTGTCAGGTAATCAAGAGAAAAAAATTTTCTAAAATGAAAATCAATTTTATTTTTGCCCGTAGGTATTGCTACTGATCATCTTGTTCGTTCAAATAAAATAACATTAACAACTGCAAGAAAAATATTCAATTCTTTAACATCATTTATACCTGCATTTTCTATGATGATACTATATTTTTGTGATGAATCTAGAAAAACATTAGGCGCTTTTGCTATTCTGCTTTTTCTTGCTGGCTCTGGTAAGATATGCACATGCATTTAATTGTACACACACACACATGTAGATATTTCGATCGAATGTATTTTCTATTTCTTCAGGTCTCGGCTATGGTAGTGGTTATGTAGTCAATTTTGCGGATATTGTCCCAGCTTATTCCGGTATTATATTTGGTATTGCGAATACATCTGCATCCTTAGCTGCTTTAATTGGAAATTTAATTGTGGGTACTGTTGTCAATGAGCCTGTTTTAAAACAATGGCGAAAGTTGTACGTTATGTTCGGTTTGGTTTATGTATTTGGTGGCGTTATTTACATTTTATATGGTTCGGCTGTGCCAAGAAAATGGGCGAAATTTGAAGCGGTGAATAAGGATACTGACCTAGAAGAAAAAACAGATGGTGCTGATCCAAAAGAAATAATAAAACATGAAAAAATCATTCCAACGAACGAAACTATTTAGACAACAACAGAAATCACGGCAGAAAATCTTCTCCTTTTAATTCATTTTAGAACGATCTCCCGTTGCGATTGATAGAATAGAAAATTTCCTCATGCCATTAGGTGATTAATTTTTAAAATGATTTGACGTATTTGTTTTGTTGATTTTTTGCTAGGCATAATTTCTTTCAAATAAACACTACATGATACAATATATTAATTCACGTAAAAAAGCAAAACTGAAAATTTTAACAAGCGTTTTTATATCTTCTAGACGAATTTTATCGTAAAAATTATGAACTAGTTTTCTAGTGTAAAATTGAGTGAACTCGATAAGAAGAATGCTTGAACAGTTTTTGTTTCAATTCTTTAGTTAGAGTTTTCATGATTTAATTCGTTGTTCATGTAAAGTAATAGATTACTAAAACGAATATATCAAATTGAAAAATTTGATTCAATAGTCGTTGTATACTCTCCAACATTATACTACTGGGATTTTGTCTTACTTCAATTGCTATCGAATATAAATTTAGGAAGATTTAATTGATTGAAAGACTATTTCGATGTATTCTGAGGTAGTGACTGTTGAATGTGAAAATATAAGCTGGGATCCCAGGGATCAAGGTAAATAAATTTAAGAATTTTAATACAAATCTAGACATCATAAGAGTTATCCTGACTGTATTGCTCAGGATGAAACTTGCACAGAAGTAAGTTAGGCATTAAAAGGTCATCGAAATCAGTATAGCATCTTTCTTCGATTACAAAATTTCGAGTTTCACTTTTCATTTTCCTTCGCTCTTCATACTGATCGATTTCTGAATCTGTTTTCCATTGGTCAGGTACGCCTTGTGGGGATGATAGTATTGCTAACTTTCGAATGCACATTTTTTCTAGTGGATAATTGTATTTTTGTTATGGCAAAAAACCATGAGATGAATATATAAAAGCTTGTTTTCTGATAATCTTAGCACGTGCATATCCAATATTCTTCCAATCAAACGACGTCCTTGCAGCACATCTGCTCTTCGCTCATATAACACTATCATGTTCACGTATATCCAGCTGATAAATTATATTCGGCATTTTCCAATAGGACAAAATTCAGTAATATACGTTGGTGACTTACATGAGAACGTAGTTGTGTTTAGATAAAAGAATTTTTATTTCAACTTGATTCATAGCTACACATCACCAACAAGTTTATTCAATATATGATAGAGAGCAGACCTACCAGCAGGCCAATTTTTTCGGTCTGGTCTGACCTGCAGGCATGCTTAAAGCCAAAAAGAAAGTAATACTTCTGTTTATAACACCTACCCATTCGGTTCAATACATAGTCATCATGTTAAAGATAAATGTGGTTATTGATTTTTGTTTCTTAAAGAAATCCTTTTTTCTGAGCCAAAAGTTTCAAATTTTTCATTTCTTGTTTAATGCTACTCTACATGTGTTTTGAGCAGTCCTCTATCTATTTGTGATGTTTTGAGGATTCAAATATTATTTTAAAGAAAAAACCGTGGAAAAGATAAATCTGTTGTCGTTAAGGTATAGGTCGTTTTTTCCTTCTTTCAAGTTTTTCTCGAACCTAGTTTTTGAGTGAAAATTGATAGAATCATCCCGTTTCTTAAGCATGGTATATAAGAGCAAGTTGAAATTTTTTCTGTGAGTACCAAATAGTGTTTCTAATGCCATTTTCTTAATTTAAAAAATATACTTGAGCCGAGTTTCGACATTTCCTACAAAGGAAATACTATCCAAACAAATAAGTTTTTTTGGGTGTTCCTGGTATTTCGGCTTTTTTATTCGAACGTATTTGAGAGAGAAAGAAACTAAAGCGATAGGCATCGGAAAAGTGTTTCTAGTATCTGTAAAAGCAGTTTCTGCTCTATCGAGCCTACAGCGGCTGAGAAAGCTGAGCGATTAGGGGGGCAATTTTCAGTCCTTGTGATCCCGATATATTCTTTGAAGAAGCATTTTGGAAACGTGAGTTTATGAGAACGTGTAATCTATTGATCCAGATCTATCTACTAGGAAAGCTTGAAACATTTTTCATGAGTCACTCTCAAAAACTGCTGGAAAGGGGAAGGCATACACTTAATAAGAATAATATTAAAAATTTGTTCTACATATTAAAAAGTAAAAAACTCTTTGAATTAACATTATTAACACTTCACAAAAGAAACAAACACTACGAGACGACTTCAATACGTAACGTCATTTTCCACATTTGAAAAATCTAAAAAAATCAGCTGAATTCACTATTACTTTTTACTTAATTCATGATCTTTTCGTGTAATAAAAAATAAAAATGCGGTAACTACTATGTTTTCGTTTGTGCTTTTGTTGTTTTACTTTATCTATAGCAATAGACGTTGAAATCAATTCACTGCAATATAATTTGCTTTCTTTTTTCTTAATGTGCAAATTCGATTATAGCGACATTTAGTACAGAATTGACAAGATAAAATCATTCGAAGTCGATCTTGAGCAAGAAGGCTAGACAGGTTAGCCTGGCTTGGCAGACGAGCAGACCAGGCTGGTATCTCTGACTCCTACATCCCGAAAGAGGACATTCATTTTTCTACTCGAACAGTTTTACTTCAATAATTTGAATTGAAAGATTTTCCAATCACCGCTCAAAATTTATTTTTGTAAATCTAATTTTTATTTTCTTTTTGCTTTTGAATTGATACAAATATTATACAAGACCGCATTGTAAATAAATAAATAAATAAATAAATAAATAATGGTATCTTTTCTCATTCAAAGGTAGTTCGTGTTGTAATATCATGATTCTTGTCGGGCATCTTCTACGAATTCCCGTCTCTTCGTTTGCCTCTTTCTCTATTTTCTTATAAGTGGCGTCTTTCATAGTTTTTCTTGTTGATGTGATCAAGTATCGATGTGTTCTTATTTTCAGAAAAAGAAGGTAAAAAAACAAGTAGAAGGAAAATTTTTATTCTAAACATCATTCAGTCATGGTTTAACTAATGATATCTTTAACGATCTCTATATGGTAAAACTTGGCGTGCTAATGAAGAAAATTAATGCGTCGTTGCTTTATTGCTTTATCACTATTTACTAACAAACATTTGAAAAATCATAAAGATTTCCTATAAAATATAATATTTTCGAACGAAAAACATGAGTATTTTTATCATATGAAGTATCTAATCAGATGTTTCGATTTATTTCTATGACTGAAGTCAGAAATTTAGGTTTTATGTATTGGTTATTAGTGTCTTTACTTGTAGTCTATCGATTTATAAGCAAGACATTCAATAAAAAGCATAACTTCTAATAAGGGTATCTTATTTAGTGTGTAATATGCATTTTATATGAAAATAAACAACAAGAATCTTATCCTTCGACAAAAATAATCAATGTTTATTCTGTCACGATCAATGAGTAATTATGTCATAATTAACATTACTTTCTACTCGATAAATTTTATTAGTTTATGTTTCGGCATAATGTGATTCGCGCTGAATATTTCGATGGCATTGATAGTACTCTCACTCGTGTGCCGTTTTCATAACATCAACAATTTTTTCGTCGTGAGTCAGCTGAAAATGAAAAAAAGCATGACTTTAACACGAGTCAACTTGGTGGTATTGAATGAAAAAAAAGCCATTTCTCAACCAACCTATTTTGTGCAAGAAATGGCTATGCAGTATCGATAATTTAAGTAAATTCATCCATAATAAGGACACATGAAAAAAAGAGGAACTATTGAATCCCACAACGTATGGAAAGCTCGAAAATTAGCTAGTTGCAATGTTTTTTACTGAAATTTCTTGTAATATGGACCGGTTGATTCTCACAGTGGTGTGTACAGATGTCCAGCTATTTAACTCAGCATATTGATCATGTATAAACTGATCTAAATGGTCATATTGAACAGTGATGTCACTAAAATATTCTTTAATTGTTCGAAAAAAAAGTTTCATCTTTCTATCACAGACTAGAGCAGCAATATCAACATAGAGATTTACAGTCGCTCTAATCACTATAAAGTCTCTTTTGTCGCTCAACATATGGACAGTATACGTCTCATATCAGAGAACAAAAATACTATTTCTCATCGGAAGAACACTGATGAAGAATGGTCCACTTCGTCTATCTGTTCAAGATTTTTCTTCATTTATTCTTCAAACAGTCTCAAAGACAACTTGTCGCTTTCAAATACATTAATTTCAATATCATACAATATATGTGTATCTGTCATGACTACGACGTACACGTATGCAATATTGTTTTATCTTTTATTTCTATCTTGCATGCTACAAGATATCTTGTAAGAGCGTAAACGTATCACCGATATTGTCAGAGTTTGAAAATGTGTTGTTCATTCTAGTTAATCTTATATTATACTTTTACGTTCACATATTGAATTAAGCTAATACGAAATCTATTTAATTATTCTCTGATGATATGATTTTATGGTATTGAAATTGCGTAAACAAATGGATCAACTGTAGTATTAGTAATTATGTCGAATATTCTCTTAGGATAGTATTCTAAACGAATGAAAATCGCACGCATACGGTTAAGAGTCGGTATTGCTTGAGGCGAATATCATTCATTGAACAATGAAAGATGCACTTAAATGTAACGCGTTATATTATTTTTTGCATCACTTATTTCACTAGTTTTATCACACCTAGCTTGCTTTTTTAATGTTTCGTCTACTCAGCAAGAGATTCACTACGGCAATAACATCCTCTTCTGACTTATACTTTGCCATCATGATTATTGAGTGCTTATCACAGAAAATCATCGCGAAAAATATTAATTGGTTGAACATATCAATAAATGTATTGCTTATAATTTACACAGACGCTTCATCACGAAATATGTTCTTGGTATAGTAGTATGTCGTTGTTGATAAAATATGCTCATATATATTTTAAAAACGTACATCTGCTACTAATCAATGAATTTCCCAAAAAAATGTCATTAGAAAAATGACTCTCACTCTGTTCTTTTATAGTAATTATGCCTTTATTTTTAACGATCATTCTGTCGAAAGAGAATATTTATTTTATTACAATAGTTTACAAACTATAATATCAGAATAGGAATATCGGTCGTTCATAGATGTATAAAAACTCTGCATAATATTCAAATATCATTGTTCAATTAGACCATAAAATTCTCGAATAATACCATGTCTTAACAGGGAAGATTTTTCTAAACTGTATTGTACTGATATTTTGTCTTGATGTTGTTTCTATATTTTGACCAGAGTAGGATGCATGTCAATCGAAGGGGTTTGCGTCGGAGATGGTATCAGTCAACATTTATTTATGACATACCTTACTGTTGGAAAGAAAAACGAATGATGATGTAACGGGAAGCGACTAGTGTTTCAATTACAGTTTTCATATGTGAAGAAAATAATACTCCTGAACGTAGAGTTGTATATGACTTTCCAAGCATACTACTAGAACAAGATTGACATGGTTTTTTATTTACAGTTTCCCCATTCAATAGGCTAGAAAAATGTAAATAGTCATACTTTATATATATTTTTTCTAAAGTAAAACATTTTCCGGAAATATTTATCATTTTCAAATATTTTCTATGAAAACACGTGCCACGATAGTATCTTTTTTTGTTTTATATTCAACATGATAGCTAACTCTAACTGGATTGGCTTTATTCTTCATGTGTTCTAAAACGGTATAATCAGTTTGTTTGTCGTTTAATTTATTCGTGGTTCAGCTCGCATAATCATATTCAGTTACTTTTTAAGCTGTACAGCAAGCACACAAAGGTAAACAGGATCATTATGTATAAATACTTGATAAATGAGATCGATCTACAATGCTATGATTCGTATTCACTTGACAAAAAACGGATTTATGTGACATAATTATTTTCAAAGCGTCTAAATGTGACAAGCCCCTAACGGCTATTTAGCCTAACACAATTTTTTTTATTATATGTAAAGATATATATATATATTTGTTGTAATTTCCTAGGTTACTGAAAATGAAACACGTGCAGATTGAAGCAAGTGATTCAACTGTGTCAATTAGTATTTACTCTTCAATTTTAGCACAGCCTAGAGAACATTTTTCTCACGCAGATAATTAATAGTTTTCTTAAACGTTTCAATTCTATAAGAGTTATCAAAATTGATCAATTTAAATTTAGGATTAATGCTTACTAGAGCATTAAGGTGGATGATGGTCATGTTGATATATTCGCCTTGAATTCTTATGTTAATTTAACAACATATTGCGAATAATTCGTCAGCAGAGAAATTTTGATTATGATTCTTAAATAGTTTTTCATCATCGGACAATCAGAAAAAAGTCAATTAAACTCTATAACGAAGCCAACATTATAATAGAATCCTGTTGTGCAAAAATATAGAAACTGTTTGTTGAAAGTTCTTAATATTATTTCACTTATCACATAGATATTCAACTGGTACATGTGTTATCTTCGAAAAAAAAACTATGCACTTTATAATTAGTTTTATAAATTGCATTCCTCATTTTTTCTGTTCGAGCAGTATTTTTCAAAATAGATATCTCTTCAATATAGTAAGGCAAGTCTTATTTTATGCATCGTTGCATTTCCATTCATTATAGGGTAACCAATAGAAATAAGAATAAAGGTGATACAAACGACGAGAAACGATAAATAGTAACTATCTATTCGTATACTTGAAAAAAACAATCAAACTTATTGAAAGCAAAACCTTTCGAATTTCCAGCCAACTAAAAACAATCAGAATTTGCAATGTTTAAAGCAGTAACATGTAAGTATACAGACAAATGTATAATATTCTTCGAATCAGAATTAATTTTCAATCACTTGGATGTTGATAATATTATTTTCATAGATGCGCATAAAAATTCCGATTGATAAAGTTAATCCCATCAGTATTATTCTTTCTTGATGGATAATATTGTTTAATTATGTGTTGTACTCAGTGGTTCAAGTCGCACGAGTAAATAGACGAGCGTTTATACCAAGAAAATCGCTTTATTCAGTTTATTCTATGTTGAAAAAGAACTAATCAAAACTGTATGATTAATACAAAAGCAATGCTAAGAAATATATTCTGTAAAGGTTAATAATCGAAAAAGTTGAATTTTGTCAAACATTAAGTCGGCATAGTGGTCTTAGATTTTCTTAATATGCTGTTTTTTTCAACCGAACTGTCAATTCAGCGAAGTATCAATTTAATACGACTCGACACGAAAAACAAATCTACACTTCCTCCAATCGACTCTTGATAAATGTCGAAAAGGAACGAAAAAACTAGTCCACTAATAATAAAAATATTGTTTCATGTAGTATTTTTGCGATCAACAAACTGTCGACCTATTTTGAAACAATCATTGATGAAATCATTCCTACGGTTGTTCTAATAGTTTGGAAGAAACTATGTTCGATTCATAAAATTTGATTCATTATTGTTGTCTATGATCAGACACATGATCAGTAAAGGATTGACTAATAACAACACATGTATTTCGTTGACAGTTTGTTTTCGTTTCTCCATCATACGCATGGATTTCCTGCGCATGTATCAGGATAATCAAGCAAGCATATCACTAGATTTTTGCTTTATTCAATGTTTTACTATTTGTTTTTTTTACCGTATTTTAATGAATCATGCACGCAACCCTGGTTTAGTCCTCTTTCTATCTCAAGCTCGCTCATCTACCCTGACTTCCTCTTCTTCACATTGGTTGAATGCATTGCTATTTAAATATTCTTGTCATATACGTATAAAGAAGCATTTCAATCGGACGATGTTAGTTAAACATAATCATGAAAATATAGAATCAACTATTCATCCATTGAAAAATTCCTATCTTCGTGTGATTTCTATGTTGACTAACTTTCTTTTTTTAGGTATCACATGATTTAAAACATGAATTTAGTTCTTTACATTCAAATATTATCAATGCGACGTATTAAATTAATTCGACGTTTATGTTTTCGTCGATTTTTTTCTACAATTTTTTTTGTCATATGTTTCTATATATTGTTGCTCTATCGTACCCAACGTAAGCAAGAATATTATCAGCCATCGTTGACGACTGCTAGTTATGGACATCGATGCCATTTTACACCATCAACTGATGAATTTACTCTTAAATATAAGACAAATTCATTAACTGATAATCCTATTAATTCAACACGTCCCGAACCAACCATCGAGCGGATACGCAATCTTTTAGAGATCATCCGTTTGAAAGAAAATAAATATCAAATTTTGTTAGATAATTTTGATGTTTTCAATATGCTAGATCTAAATGCATCATTAACAGCATACACTGACGAAAGCAATATCGATGAAATCAAAATTCTATATAATCGATATATAAAATTAATGCCTGATGAAGAAACAATAGAAATCAGTCACATGTTTATCGATTACCTTAAAAAGGTCTCCAGTTATCTATCTCATGGATTCAGAAATAGACGAACAAATCAAGTAAGTAGAAAAAATACATCTTATTGTTTTTTAATTCTAATTAATATTTATTATCTGAAAAAATAGTTTCAAGTCGAATGTCTTCGTAAACCAGTGTTTGTCTTTGCTTGCGATACGAATTTTTTCGATGAATTACAAGGTGCTCTTCATTCCCTTGACATTCATTGGCCTGAACATAGAATAGTGGTTTATGATTTGGGTATTTCAAAACAGCAGAGAACATTAGTAAAAACAAAAGCTATCCGTTGTGTTGTTTTACAATGATTTACGTTTTTCTTTTCAGCTTCAGACGAAATGTACTCGATGTACGATTCTTAAATTTCCATTCTCAGCTATCGAAGATTACCTATTACATATTGGTACATTAAAATATTATGCATTTAAACCTTTTGTTATTCAGGTATATTTGTAATTTCATTAGTAAATATATATATGTATATATAGAAACTTACCATCGCTCTTCATAATCTACAGAGTCCGAAAATAATCTATAGCTTTCTATTGTTATAGATGTGTTATCACGAATACATATTTTGAGTAATTTCGGCATTGAAAATTGAGTTTATCGAAATAAACTAAGTAGTAGATATAGTTCATTCATTGATTTGAGTCAGTTAGTTTCAAGAAAAGAAATTGACAAGGTTTTCGTAACAAAAAATGACATAGTATATTTAATAAACATTGCGTATTATCATTATGAACAGACACAGTCAATAAATCATCCTGAAAAGATCAATAAACATTAAAACTTTATATTATTTTAAAAGGATGCTCTACGTCGCTATGGTACAATTGTTTATGCTGATTCATCTGTTCGTTTCAATTCGAATTCATTTGATACACTTTTAGCAGATAACTATATACGGGGTTTAGCTGCCAGCGAATTACGTCGTCATTCATTATCTTGCTATACTCGAACTGGTTCATTTTCTTGGTTTAATCAATCCTATACTCAGTATAATAATGTTTATTTAACTGCAACAAACTATTTACTTGTCACAGACACTTTTTTAAGTCGTCTCATTATGAAAGTATGGTTAACATGTGCACTTGAACAGGATTGTATAATGGGATTCGGAACAGAAATTAAATATACTGGATCTGCGACGTGTGAACATCGTTATGATCAAAGTATATTGACTATTATCTTGACACATTTCTTCTTTCAAGGTGATAGATCAATAAGCAACAATCAAGAACGTACTGATCCAGCACCGTACGACATGCTGACAAGTATAGAAAGCATTTCATATCATGATCATAACGGATTTCCTGAACCAAATTATTTAGTAGAAAAAGTTGCAGCTTAAAAGTGCGCCTAAATGTTTCTTTCCATGAAATGCAAAAAAACAATTTTGTTATTCAAAGTCTTTTCCATCTTCTATTCTCTATGCATATTCATTTGTTGTTTACTGTATTTTTGGATTTAAATAAATCTCATCAAGTATGAAGAAAAATATTTGCATTTGTTGTTTTTTCAATCCAATAAGAGATTGATCTATACATAATATATTGAAGTATTTAGTTGATGGTAAAGAATTAGTATCACTCAATCATTATTGTGATGAGAAAACCAAATGTGCTTTAAAACATATGATGTGTGAAAAAAATAAATGCAAATGTACAATAACAGAAAACAACAGCTACTTTTGGACTGGCAAACAATGCATGAAATGTATTTCAGGTTGGAATTCTTTTTTCGGTACGAGTAAGATACTATTGCATGATTTGTTTTGATTGCATGTATTTTCCGAATATAGAGCCATCTATTAAACTAATAGACTTCAACATAGATCGAGGGCTAAAAATGAGAATACATACAGTTATTTTTGAAAAGGATGCTTGCAGAGAAACACCATTGTTTTTCTAGTACTACGTGCATTCGTTGCTATTGATTTACATCTAGTATCATTCAATTAATCTCATAGTTTTGCTATCGATGATTTGAAGTTGTTCAACAGAGATAAAGTCAGTTGTTTTAGAATTCTAGAAGTCAAAGTCATTCTAACTGAACTAAATTTAGATATCTAGTAGAGTTTCATGTGAAGTTCATTCTAAATTGATGAAATGGCGAACACTTTTAATCGGGATCCTTCAAATATTATTATTTCTTGCATGAACTAATAGATGTAAAAGATTTTCATCTCATCGTATAGAAATTCATTAAGTAAGTATATCAAAGAATGAAAATTAACCATTAAAAACAGTTCATCCGTTAAAAGTGAATATTCAGTAGAAAATTGATTTCATTCCCATGTTAGGGACCGTTAAAGGACAGGGCGGCTAAATTAAGTCAACGTATAGAACAAGATCTAAAATCTTTATAAAAATTATGTTACTGCATTCGAATTTCGTATACACCCTTCATTTTATTTCGAAATGGTCACAACCAAAGTAAATATTTAATTAAATATCACCATGTACTAGAAAGGTGTACTTACTGATTTTGCAAGCTCATTAAAATTGTATAATCTTAATGGATTCTGTATGTTTAAAAATTGAATGAAAATGCTACTATTTGAATCGGATTATTCAATTCTGAACCATTTTTAATAATGATATAGAAGAAAGTTTTAATTTTTTATGGAAATGAAAATTGTAAAATTTATTTTGTTCTGAACTGCGTACTACGACAAATAGCACGTGTAATACTAGGTCGATCTTTGACATATCATGTTTCAAAATATGATAATAATTTCTAGTTCGACATTTATACTAATTTGGTAATAAATAAAACTCTTGCCCTATTCACATGAAATAAAAAATTTTGGCTTCTATTACGAAATTTCATTTAACTCTTCCCAAATTGGTCTTTTCTTGATCGCCTAGGTTTTTCCTCACCTCTAAGTGTTATACCAGAAAACATCAGAATAAAATCGATTGTGTCTGGCATAACAATGAATTAAAATTACACTATCTCAGTTTGCTTTTAGCCACACTGTTCAGTTAAAAAACTATATTACATTTAATTGTGATAATTTTTAATTATTCTTTGGGTTAACTAACTTTTATCAATTGAAATCGATTTCTAATAATCATTTGTACTTGCTTTATTTTTGAAAAATAGCTTGAAAAAGATTGAAACCGGTCTATTAACGGAGAAAATCTGATTAAATTAGTGCTACTTCAACTGATTTTTAATCCAAAAGCAATCAATTTTATTCTGAATTTTATCCTGTTTTCATTGGTTGGTGTTTTTAGAA
Organism: Rotaria macrura; assembly: GCA_900239685.1. Lineage (NCBI taxonomy): Eukaryota > Metazoa > Rotifera > Eurotatoria > Philodinida > Philodinidae > Rotaria > Rotaria macrura. Next base: position 21,719 of record OENT01000526.1, read on the forward strand.
ACTTACCATGTTTTTTACTGAAAAAAACTAGTTTAATAGCAGTAAATTGATTTCAATTGTAAAACAGTTGTCTATTACACGAAAACCAGACTTTACTTAAATAAGTTTCAAGAATTTTCAAAATTGTCGTAAACAAAATTATGAATCTGTATAGCTTCTATAATGCCTTTGTTGTGTTCCTGTGAGTGAACTTCTAATATAAAATGATCGCTTATTCATCGTGGATATTTTTTCAACTGAACTAAATTATGTCTTATCGTCAGATTGAAAGGCAACTTTTCATTGAAATACTTAGTTAAACTGTCTTTTATCCACATAAACTTCTCGAGTTGAGCACGAAATCCTTTTGATATGGAGAATTCTGGGGGAATAGTACAACAGAAATAAATTTGAATGGAATACCAAAATGTTGCTCTAGAAAAAAAAACAAGTTTAATCGATTTAACATCAAATAATTAGGTTAAAATTCAACAAAAATAAATGGCCACTTTAATTCATTTTCAAATAAAAATACTGAATTTTAATTAAATACTGTTTCATATTTTTTTGAATCAGGATAAAAAGTTTTGCCCTGTCCTGTGGGGGTCTCTTCTTCAAGTACAGTTGTTGGTGTAAGCAACTAAAATGTAGCTATACAGAAAACCAGTGCGTTTCAGTAATAGTTCATTTGAAAATCCTTTGCTTTTCCTCAATAAATGCCTTTACCCATTTCGTTTTTCATTGGATCTTTTTCATTACCATCTCGAAGAACGGTCAATAAGAAAGATAGATCAACTTCTGAATTTCTCTTCCTTTTTTGATAAACAATAATCGAACATCCTAATTAATGTAGTAACATGCGAAATCGATCAATGATAACTTCTATACTATATTATACGGTTTAATATATAACGAAAGAACTTCATTATTGAATAGTACAGCATTTCATCTGATTTCTTTTTACTTCAGTTGTTGAAAATCAGAAAAAAAGAATATATTAATTATAGACGTTCAACCTAGGAATTGTTGTTCTTTCTTTTTTATAATTGGCTGCTTATATCAAGGTAATCCTTGTCTTCGAGCTTTCAATGAAAGCAAAACTTGGTTGAAAGCTGGTATGCATTGTCAGAAATATGAAGCTGATCTAGTTCATTTCGATACTTGGCCATCTCGTAAATTTCAATCCATTGTCAATATTACTGATTCATATGAAACATCAGAGCATTGGTTAAAGAATATATGGGCAACAGCTAATTCAAGTTTATTTAAGATCAATGATTCAGGTTGCATTAAGAAATTCAATTTAAACAGGGATACATCCAGAATATAGCGATATGAGTTTTTTTCTTTATGTAGTAATTGTTAGCAAAGTGCGGGAGTATCCGACTCCAACCACTCGTACAGTTCATTGTGTATGGTTAATAAAACATAACATGAAGGATATGTTTAAAAACAGTCACGGCAAGATACTGAATGAAAATAAAACATCGGCTATTTGTATAAAATGGATCCTTTGGAACTATCTTCAAGATTATCCGTGTTTTCTTCAAACAAGCATACCATGCTTACCCAGAAATAAGTTTGTTTGTGAAAGAAGTATACCATAACGAAAGAATTTTATTCATACGTAAAAAGTCGTATTTTATTTAGCTGAACTTGATTTATCGCATGGCAAAGTAGTTGAGAGTAAGTTTGTTTGTTGTTTTGCTATGATTATGTACATATATATATTAAACGATTCTGTACAAAAACAATGTCGAATGCCGAGAAATGTATTGAATGATTTGAGGAAAAAGAAACTGAAACGTTTCTGCACATATGTCCAAGGAAAATTTACACAAAAATAAAAAGAAACGAATTAGATCAATAATCATATGCTCATAGTGGATTAATAAAATTTCAAAAGACACGAAGCCTGTGCTAGTAGAGTAAAACAACTGAGACGAGTTCTTGACGAGTTGTGCCATTTGAAGACGATTGATTTATGGAATGTTTTCTCTAAAGAGATACTATTTTACACTATTGAAATAAAGTAAAATATAAAGTTTAACAGCAAAAAATGAAATTATATTTAAGACGAACATGTTTTGAAAAATCGATTTTCTCGAATATTTAGTAGCTCTTATCTGAAGATAATATTTATCCAAAGATGTGAAATTTCAAGAAGACAAGTACTTTTAATTACGAATTATTCTTCGATCAATAATTTTTCAGTGTCTTCTCGTGAGTGGCTCTACACCTTACGCACTATACTAAATCTAGATGTAACATTTTATTTTCAAAGATAATACGAATCAATGTACAATGAGAGCAGTCGATTGAAAACGTGCGTGTGTAAATTTCTGTAGGAAAATCTAAGGTCGATCTTAAAATATTAATTCTTATTTTAATAAGATGCATAATCGACAAAAAACAAACATCATAAGACATACGTAAAAGCATCGAACAGTAAATCACTTAGAATCACCATCCGTTTTAGAAACCATGACCATTTGTTGGTTCGAGTTCGTACTTAGATAGTTCATGAAATATGACTAGAACAAATAATTAAACTCCGTTTCGTTTGCATTCATTATCAATATTATCGAATAGTATCAAGAAAATCCACAATAGTAGTAAGGCTATAGTTGTCACCATTCTATCTTTTAATGTTATGTTAGGAACGTGTGGCTTACGCTCCATTGAATATAAGACAATTTGCTTTTCTTTGTTAGAAACTAAATCTAATCAAGCTATGTATTCACTAATAATTGGTTCTGCTTCAATGATCATTTTGACAAGTCTGTTTATTATTTTAATATCATGTATATTATTAAATTCATCGTTCAAAACTCCTCTGGATCATGGTGACGACTCTTCATATCAATTCGATTCGCCTGAAATTTTTTGAACCAACTATGTCCCGAAGCTATTGTTGCATTCTTCTTTGAACAAGAATTCATAATGAGCATTGGAAATTTACATGAACACTACATTACTTTGAATTCTATGGAGATGCAAAAGAAAAAAGAACCTCGTTTTTTTACACAAATTTTTCATAACAATATCAATTTACGGATATGCATGGAAAAAAGAGTAGCATCATCATTGACTTTGTTTTGAAATCATCATCCACATTATGCTTGACTTGCAATAATTATTCGATGTGTTTGACTCTATTCAAAATATTGTGACTTATGTTTTCTTTTCATTTCAATAGTATACTTGAAAAAAAAGTTTAGGATGTCTTTTATTCTAGTTTACTACAATGTCTATCGGTTAGGACAATAAGTATTTTTAAAATTAACGCTAATTAATGTGTTTCTAAATACAACAGTGAGCATTACGTTGTGTATTATCAAATGGAGCAAAAGTAGCTTTTCATTTTTTTTTAAGAACAACGATGTTTTTCTTTAAAACATGTTTAATATTTTACTTGACTACAAGATATTGTTCTAGATTTTATTGACTTACCATAAAGTGTACAATAATAATGAAAAACAGATTTTCTTCGTGACAAGGATTTCTAATGTATCCAAGAAAAAATTTCAATGAAACTTAGATTCTAGGAACTTCTATAAAACTATTGATAGGACACGCTCATATTTGTAATTTATATGAATAGGAACTGCAATTTCATAAGCAGAACAAGACCGAATCATTCTGGAAAGTTGTAAAATTTTTATATATAGATCTTCTCTATCGAATACTGTATAATTGATACTGGAGAAAATAATATTCATGTATTGGGAATGAATGTCCCAATTTATCAACCAACATATTGCATTTGAATATTTGGTTTTCTTCGTTCTACTAATGAATGCATAGAAATGAATCATTCATTTAAACTGTGACTGATCATTATCAGTGCTATGCTTTTTTTTTAAATATAGAATAAAAGACCAACCAAAGAAAAAGGATAACTTGTCTACAAGATGTGTTACTTTTTCGAATCACGAGAAAATGTACAAAAAGAGCTCTTTAAACGAGAATGTTTGAATTAAGTAGGTCAATTCTGAAATGACTAGGTTTTTTTTAGCAGAATATAATCTAAAGGTATGTTCTTTTTTTTAGCCCATTCCAAGTGGCGATGCAGGCTGTGCCTGTTGTGGAACAACGGGACCCGGTGCTTGCTGTTGAGCATTATTTGTACTCGGTGTTACAGGCGACTCCAAATTCAGTAATAATTGGGACAACCATTTTTTAGTTGATTGATCTTCTTTAAGAACAGCATCCTAAATTGAACAAAAAAAGACAATATAGTTCGTCTATCGATTTTCTGAAGATAATACATACAAATGTATGATCTTTAAGACAATCCGGAAGGCATGATCGAAGAGCTTCACGTGCTCGTGCATTATCCGATAAACGTAAATAACAACGGATTATATGTTTTAATAAACGCCCGCTAGCTTCCTTCTGCTATAAAATATAGATAGAAAAAAGAAACGAAAATAAAAGAAAAATCTGTTGTTTAATTGAAAAACCTTCTTACAAACCTGTTGAAGAACCATTCTTCCTAAAACCATGGCCACATGTGAAAATCGATCAAATGTTTGACATATATAATTTAAACCACAATCATCAGCAAGAATTTTTTGTAGAATAAATGTTGCTACAGTTTTCGATAATTCACTACCTGATTGCATTATACGTAATGATAATGGAATAATTTCTGTTGTTAATAAAAAATTAATAACTTCTGTTTCATCAGTTTTAACAAGTGCACCGATAACACCTAATGACGTTAAACGTAAATACTCAAATGGTCGAGTTGATGATTTTGTATTTAAAAACGGATATAGAAATAATGGAATATTTGCTTGAATGAAAAGTGTACGAGTTTCAGGATGAGATGCTATACATTGAAGTAATGCTAATGCATTACATACACGATTCGATTGTTGAGCTGTTAATGTCGGAGGTGTAATGTATGGGTATACGGAACTAAGAATAAACAGAATATAAGAAAGAAACTAAGTTTTTCTTTTCTAATCGTAGATCTTCTAAAAATAACTTACATAACTTCATGGAGAAGTACAGCAACGGATCCAAACGAATGCCAAAGTAAAACGGCTAGATCAACAACTTTTTCTCGTTTACGACTTAATTCCATTAGAGCATTTTCACGTGTGTTAGATGATAATAATTCAGTTATCCAGCAAGCTATGCGTTCAGGAGAAACGGGTGAATCATTGACAGGATTATTTGAACCAGAGAGTTGTTGTTGTTGACCTGGATTTGTACTTGAACTAGTGGAATTTTGTCCGTTGGTTCCAGAAGATACAGGGCCACTAACGCCACTATTCACAGTTGCAGTAGGATTAGGAGATGGAGTCGATGAGGTTGATGGTGCCATGTTCATGATTAAAAAAGTACAAGATCTACAATAAACTATGCATAATTAATTTACGGTGGATAAATATTTCTTTTTGTCTTCGTGTCTTTTGTCTCTCTCTCTCTCTTATTTATCTCATATTGATTTGTTCGCTTGTCTCTCTGATTGTTTTTTCTTCTACTAATAATAATATAGAACGTACTGGTTACTGTATATGCCAATAGAAGAAAATGAATTCAATGACATCTGTTGAACAACTTGAGATGCATTTACGATTTACACTCACGCGGAAATGTGATCGATACGGCAGTGTTCATAGACTTTTCTTCTTCGAATCGAATGAATATTTATGTCGAAAAAAGAGATTCATCTAGTAGGGAGAGGATCCAAAAATATCGTCCATTAGTTCATAAAAAGTTTTATGACAAATCTAATTAAGAAATTTCTATAGAAAAAATGTAAAATTCAAATATAAAAATTTTAGTCAAAAGATTTCAAGCATATATTACTTAAGATCGATTTCATCTCTAAGAGAAATTAAGTACAGACACATTAGCACTGATTGAGAAAAGAGTATATGCCATTTCTTCGTTTATTTGATGATCAATTCAAATATTAGCAAAGATCTCAAGTGTTGAAAATAAAATCATACTATAATTTTTTACCTATGTTGACTATTTTCTGAGAAAGATTCAGTCGTTGTTCTACAAAGTGATATATGAAAAACTCGCCGTTTATATGAGTGAGATGTAAAATGTTTTTGATTGCTTCATTCATTTGATGTTGATGGAATTGTCATTTCAATGTAACCTCTGTCTTCGAATAAAACAATTACTTCAATCGAGAACTATGTTAAAAGAACAATTAAATACTAGGAGACACCTAAATGAATTCACTTTAATGAATAAATGACGACATTTGTATAGAACGAGAAGTTTACTAATGATAGATTTTCGAACCTAAATTATCATTTGAATGTTTGAGTACTATTGCATATTTCTTTTTTCTTCAACAGCACATATATGTTCTTAAACTTGTAGATTTTTTTACGTGGAAAAATAACATGGAGTTCCATAAATGTGCATACCCAAACTGTGACAGAAGTGTTAAGGAAAATAACTTACTAAGTTGTAAAACATCTCATTTGAAATGTACAACGTGTTGACTAGAATTTTTGATCAACTAATGAAGAAAAATAATCAATTGAGCAAACTATAATCATTGAAACAATGTAATGAAAAGTTCGAAATTCTGAAGAGTCAAAAGGTTGCAAAGAATGTTTTTTTCTGTTACAAAAATATATTGATCACACTTCACATCGGTACATTTTGTTTGAATAATATTTCATCTCTAGTATTAAACCAACACTAACTCGATATCTCAGGTATATTTAGTCACACAAATCTATCAGATTCGATATTTGATTTTTAATTTATGCTATTACAAAAAATATCTTTGATTAGATAAACCAAGTTTTAGCAAATATCGGATCAACAAGAATCTAAATACATTATAGACTTTCATTTCCAATTGTGTGTATTTGAGTGAGAACGACTTCATGAATCAAAATCAAATAATAAATAGTCAATGATCAATCATAGCATGCCATTTTCAATACTTTAAAAAGAATAATATATGCTAGAATAAATGGTGATATTGTCAAACAAATCGTTAGCATGGAATGAGAAACATTTCGGTTTGAAATCATGATTGATGCTCAAGAGGATTAAATTACCGTTAAGAATATTGTTATTTAACTTTAATTCTGTTCTACTATTTTAAATATAAATGATACAATTGGTATCTTGACAACTATTCATTACTGAAACGATAGAAATCTATACTAGATGTACCTTCAAGTTGAATTCAATTCATCAATGCTCAATAAATCTAGCTCGAGTATTTTTCAACGCTGCTCATCTAAGATCTAGAAATTCTCTCTTATTCTTAGGGTTTATTTTGATCCTACGCAATTCCAGTTAGATTTTTCGATAGATATTTTGCATCATATGTTTCTAAGATGGGATGAAAGTCTTTGAAAATAAGAAATTTGAGACACTTCTCTCTTTTCAAAAGCATACATTTATTCAAAGATCCAACACTACATTTCAACCATGCAATCCTAGACTCATAGTGCTCGAAGATCTTTACGCATTCCATTTGCTGTTAATACTTTCAGTAAACATCCCAGAACTTGAATCTTATCGTTTTTCTTAAATGTAAAATTGATGGGAAAGTTTTTTCCTTCGTTTCAATGAAAACATTATTCACATTATCAAGTGAACGATTCTCCAACTATCTAATATTCAAAGTAAGTAACAGAACACACTAAAGCGACTATAAATACTAATTAGTATGTTCCCGAGCTTCATATTGCTCTTAACATCAATACAATCATTATCTTTCTCGTTCGGTAGATAGAAGTAATATGTTATCGTCTGTGCACGTTTATACTATGTCGATATCATTATAATAGAATGTAAATTATTTATACAAACAGAAGAAGAAAACTAATTCGATTACTCTATTTCTAAATGAACTTTCTTGTACGCAAGCGTTAAATCATGCTCATCGAAATTTTATTATGTCTAGTGTTGTTGTTGCAAACAAACAATGATGTGTGTTTTTCTCTAGTTAATCTCTACTGTATCGTTTGTCTCAAAATTTAATACCATCGAATGGGTACACAAATATTGTTAAGAATCGAAATGATTTCATTTCTTTTGAAGATAATCCAACTGAAGTAGACACATGATATATCGAAAATTCCACAGTATTGACTGATTTTCATTAAGATAGAAGTAATTTATGTTTGTAAGACAGATGCTATCATCTACTATACCATAAAATTGAAATACGATCTTAAACTAGATGAAATCCTTTCTAGATGATTTAATTTCAAGAATCGGCCGTCTAAAAATATAAATATTGAAGATCAACGATGCTAGAATGTCGCACAGGATTAACTTCAATAATTCAATTTTATGAACTTCTTTCGTACTTCTAATGATATTTATTTTGCTACTGAAACACAGTTAGAAAAACAAAAAAAAAAGGTTACAATCAAAATCATTACCAAATAAAATAAGCTGAATATATGAAGATATCATGAAAACATTCGAATGATTTTATTTTTCTAAGAAATAAAACGAGCGAATATTTTTTTTCATGATTTATAAATGCCAAGTTGATCTAAAATTCCAATATCTTTAAACCATGCAATAAGCTCATTGAAATTAATGCTTCCATCATGTCCGCGATCTATTTCTTCGAATTGACATGCTTGATGTTTGTGTTCATCAATTACAAGATTACGTATTAAGTCTTTCCGCATATTTTCGAATTCTTTTTTATTTAATTTACCATGATTATGTTTATCATACGAACGAAATACTTCGGCTATATGACATATTAATTGTGTTTGATATGCATTTGGCATTCGTATGTTTTCAAAACGTGACGATGTTCGCCACCACTCAGCGAATTCTTTATAATCAATTTGACCGTTACCATCTTTATCAATTAATGTGCATGCCCATTCGAGTTCTTCATCCGACAAATAATAACCCATATCGTAACAAAGTGATCGAAGTTCATCTCGCGATATTGTTCCTAGAGAAAAACAGTATGTAGCTATTCGAGAAAAAGTACAAAAAAGAAATGTTTATTTTCTCTTTTTTCGTTTGACATATACCATTTTTGTCTTTATCATATTTATGAAACATTATTTCAGATATTGGTTTTGTATGACCACCAAATGCAAAACAAGTCGGTGAAAGTTTTACTCGTTGACTCATATTGATCGAGTTCATTGTTCAACTCGGATAAACTACACAACAATGAACGTACATAAAGAGCGTGCTTTGGTACATTACTATTCTTTTTCTTCCCGATTCGATCAATCACACAATCACACATGTACTTTTCGTTGATTGGTCAACATTGACTGGTGGAAGGAAAAGAAAAGAAAAGAAAAGAACTTGAACAAATAATAGAACCACTGAAGACATAGGTGCACTGCTTGTTCGTACGTGTTTAATTCAATAGTTGATTGAGACTAGCCATGATAATAATAAAAATTGAATAACGGAAGGTTTTCGATTATTAATGAAAACGTTTCTGAGTCACTACCTTGGATGTCTACAATATATTTGTTTTATTTTATTGTCATATTGCATCTCTTTAAAAAAAATTTGATCTTCTCATATATGGTTTAATATCGAAGTCGATTCATACCTAAACTGTAGATCGAATCATTCAGCTATCTAAGATTCATACGCTTTGTTTTCTTAAAAACACTATGGGTCTACGACAATTGGTCGAAAAGCAATCAGTCGACGTCCTCGAAAATCAGTATCGCCGTCACCCTCATGCTGGACTTTGTGTGCCTGAGTCTCACTTGTGTACAGTGAAGTATATGGGAGCTGAAAAAATCTACGTTTCTGTTGAAAACGCGACCAAATCTACATTGCGACTAATTGACATTCGACCAATTGTCGCCTTCCCCATCGCTGTGCATAAAATTCACAAAAATTTACTTACAATATACGAAAGATTGTTTCTACTTGAAACATAGATCTTTTTGTTTACATTTTAAACTCTTTACATATTACAAATAAATATACATGTTGATAATTGTAGGTGAAAAACAATATCTCCGATAGTAAGTAAAGTTTTTTTTTTCACATAAAGTCTTATATCGACTAAATTTATTCATTTAATTTTTACAAGAGCTTAGAACTATGTAAAAGTGAACAACTATTTGCATTGGAAATATACGTCCTGTACGTTAGAATAGTTTATAAATGATATGTCAAAACAAGCTAAGAGAATCTTCTTCTTTGCAACACGTTTTGTTGATTTAGCAATTGATCAAAATATGATTACATCAATTTTCTTTTCTTGCCGTTACTTGAAGAGTAATGTAAAATATAATTGTTATAAAAAGTGTACCGTTTACAAATGCGAAAAAAATCATGCGTTGTTTCTACTGATTTTGATCTCTTTGTTCTTGTGAGCAGTAGATAAGCATTATTAGTAACAGATGCATGAGAAGTATCATCAATGCAAATAGATTGAGTGTTGATGAATGTTACTATGTGAATGTAACTGGAACCAAGCTAGCATAGATTTGCAATGGATATTAAAACAACTTAAGTTCTACGAATGATACCAAAGGAGTTCAGAAAAGTGCCTCCGTTTTATGGAAACTTGTATTATTTATAACGTACACTGTTTTATCTAAATTCATGCATCCATCGTATGATATTTAAAGGTCAATGTTTTCTTTTCTTCACTTGAATATTAAGATCAACATTCAATCACATCACATACTGTATAGCAGTACTGGTGTTGCTACTAGTAACATCAACCATTTTCAATCACAAACTTTTTTTTACCTTTTTACACAATAAATCAATTTGTTGCCACACTTCTTTCTTATTGAAAGCCTACAACTATATTAGATTTGGATTTTTTTTCTTCCTATTTTCTAAGAATATCACTGAATTCTCTCAATTGAATTAAAACAATACGTAAGACAACAGTTGATCGTATGTGATAAAAACAAAATCGATAATTATAATTTTCAATAGATTGATCATGACTATAGTAAATGATCATTTAGAGAAAAAAAAATCTTTCTAATTCTACAATAAAATTCATTAATTTCAAATTCAAGTAGTTTCATGTAAGAATGAATTGACTTGTAACACTATATAGACTATTCCTCGTAGTCAATAAAGAATTTTCATTTTCATAAGAAGATCTATTGTTTTGTTCGTCATTATTGAGAGATAATTCACCTTCATGAATCAATGAGTCAAGTGATTGAAAAAGAGACATTATTGAACTGTTTGTCATTATCTATTGAAAAGAAACGTAATGATCTCAGTTAAATATAAATACAATCAACAAACTTTGGTTTTTTTCTTATTATTGTTTGACGGATAAAGAAATCTTGGATTAGTTTGAGTAATCTGCAATTGAGAAGGAGCATGATTAGTTTCTATTGACATCTCTTGTACGGCAACGTCGAGTAATGTGTTCATATTAATTTTCTCATCATGAATCTCTATAGAAGAAAGAACGAATTTTCGACGAGAAATTTCAATAAAAAGAAAAACAAGTATTGAATTTTTTTGAAAATACTTACTAAGATTTTCTCGTCGTTGATTATCATCGAGTGAAACTATGATTCGACTTTTACGAACTCGGAATAGTTTCTGTTTTTCAACTATTGTATTGTATTCACATTGATTTACGTTCGATATCCATTTTATATTGTCGATAGAATTGATCACTGATGGCACGTGTGAAACAGAATGAGATAAAGGCAACTTGTCTTGTCTAATATTAATTGCATTGAGAGATGAAGAATGAAATGTCGCTGGAATGTTCGGAGAATAAAAATGTGGACGACGACGAAAATAAGAAAGAAACGTCTGTTTGAAAGATGTATATTGATCATCAGATCGAGCGATCGGAAGATCAGACATTTGAATATCAGAAAAATGATCATGTTTCGATGAATCATAAGACCAATCTGATTGTTGTTTGTTGAGCACAAGTGAGTTTCTCTAATGAAACGAATGAAATCATCATTTAGCTAGAATTATTAACCGATCGAAAATGTTTTAGAAAACATATTTTTTTATGTTTGTTTAGTTCCGAAATATTTAGAATAAGCTGAAATTTGGACTTAAGGAACTCAGTTGAATGAGAATTTTAGATATGTTTTATCTATTACTGTTCTTCAAGATTATGAAGATATATTTACCGAAAACATTCGCTTTCGAGAGTACATTCTTGTCTATCGATTGTGATGTTGTATTAAGTTGAAGGGGTTTAATTCAAGTTAGGCAATTTTTATAGAGGGGGACGAATTTTTACGATAGCTTTTGGGTTCATGAGATGATGGATAAATAGAAAATGATCGGTTTTTTCTTAGTTTCATATCGTATCAGTGAAAATGGAATGTATTTGTCGTCTTGATTGATTTCTAAGAATTTTCAAAGAGTATTTTACTGCTTAAAAAAAAAACTTCCCAAATCGTATTCGAAATCAGTACAAACTTTTTAGATATAATTTCTAGCTGAACAACTATCCGATTGAGTAGTACAATCGAAATAAGACATCACACCTTTAAAAATAAATCATTTTCAGATTTTTTTCGTTCTTTCGGAAAAATATTTTCAAATTGTTCATGGGTAGTTATGATATATTCTGACGTTTTGGTATCATCTTCATCATCGTCTGATATTTCATTTATTTCGTCATCGACATTAATATTGATTATAGTTGCTTTTGTGGGTACACGTGGCATGCTGACATTCATAGCTAATGAAGTTTGTATAGGAAGACATGCTGGTTTCCTATATTGATTTTGCATCGAAGTATTCATTTTATTGGCAATGTTTTCTTCTATAGAATATTGTTTGGAGTTTTTCCTATCTTCTAATTTTCCATTATCATCGATAAATGTCGAAGGACACGGTTCGTCATCGTATTCAATACGTTCAAGTAACTCATTTGAAAAGCATCTTTTCAATTGTTCTTAAAACAGATTCTGACAAATAAATTGAATCTAGAATTGTTTCTTCTCACGTATTATATTCGTTTTCTTCTCATTTCTAGTTGATATCATTGCCTGAATTAGATTTTCTGTAGCTAACTTCAGCATATGTTTTTCTTCCATAGATAGATTTGATCGATCATTGATTGTTTCATGATGAACATTGTTTTTTATTTGTACAATATCTTCCTGTAAACTTTCAATCATTTCACGAATGCCTTCTGTTCGCTCGATAATATTTGTAAGAATCTTCATTTCATTTTGTTGTTCTCAATAGAAGATATTCATTGATTAGAAAATCAAATGAAATTTTACTATAAGAACTAAGCTTACTGTATTCAAGCGACGTTTGAGAAGTGTCCAAAAGCGAGAAATATTTTGGAACTTTAGATGAATACTCAATTTTTTGCGTTGTACTCAAACTTTCAGGAAGTTTTATTGCGCTCGTAGTGAGATTGCTATATGTTTCTATTTTGTACATATTAATCATGTTGTTCATAATTGTATGGATTGATCCATAGTAACCTTAATAATTCATAATAAAATTTCTGTTTTATTTTTTTCGACTTGTGCATGTTACCTGGTTGTGATATTGATGTACTGTATTGATCGATCAATAGAGGAGCATCTGATGAAAACTCGATTGATTGTTGAATATATTCATCTGTGATAATAAAATTAGAAGTTTTTGGTTTTGCTCCTCGAGACAATATATTTTGAAAAAAAGATAATTTAAACAAAAGAAAAAACAATCGAATTTAAGACTGATTATCTTTTTGATTGAAAACAAGAACAAAGAACCGTACTAAGTCGCTTTTTAGTTTTTGATGAGTGAAGATCTTTCTTTTCAATCGGATTTCCTTTCGATTTTTCAATTGTACGATTCATCAAACCATCACAATCTAAGATAAAAATGAACAGAGAAAACAGTTTTTAAAAGCAAGAAAACAATACTATTCGCTTTACGATGGTCATAATCTGTTGCTATTGGACTGATGTCAAGATCTCGCAAAGGAATAATAGTTTCATGTAATGAATCATAAAATTTTTTTCAACGTTTCTCTTACTTGAATTTGTTAATTCTGCAGTTACAAAACTATATCGATCATTATCGTAGCTTTTTCCGTTATGCTCAATCTGCAAAGTCATGTTTGAATCTTTTAAAAGGCGTCTAGAGTCTATTTAAACGCACGTTATTATCTTGAATAGGATTACGATTACGATTTTGTTCATTAATTGAACTACTATAATCAACTTGATATACTTGTCTATTATCAATTGATGATTTTGAGTTTTTCCATGAATCCAAGTATCTGTAAAAATATTCTTTGAATACGTAGAAAATTTTAATATTTTTATGTATCCAATAGATGGTAGAAAAGATAGTTAATATTAGAATGCATAATTTAATTGTATTATATAAAACAAATGTGAGTAAACAAATGATCGTCCATGTTAAAATTTCTTCACATGATACTGAACACGAACAACAATAATGACAATAGAATGGTACTCGTTCTTGTGGATGACAAACACAACACTTATATGATGATGATACACAATGTTGTTGGCAACATACTGGATTTCTTTTATTCATTGTTTTCGAATCATTTTCGTTTTCACTCTTTTCGATATGAACATGAAAATTGTCAAGAAAAAATTAATTCAAATTAATATTTAACTCTACAACATCGATCGTATATGACAAATAACTACATATTATTCGCGCTTAAATTTTACTTTTAACTACTTTTGTCGCGTACTCAAATAAACTCAATGAAGAGATAAAGTTAGACGATTTCAGACTAGATGTATTTTTATAACCGTACTAACAATATTCGATCGTATATAATCAAATTAGTTATCTTATTATACAGTTTACGTATTTTACAAGTGGAAACATGTAAGACGAAGTTTTACGTAGCTTATGAGTCGACAGCTCGTGAGACATGGTTTCGCTTCATAATAGAATATCTCGAAGAAGAACCATGTTCTTCGACTGAATATTGCAGAGTTTAGATAGCAAACATTAGGTTAAGATCTGGACAAATTAAAAGAATGAACATAACAATCTAGAAGAACAAATTATCGGCTTTTGAGACATCCCAAAATAAATGTTTATATCTTTTCATGATCTGTTACATGTGCGTTCTTGAACGTGCTCTTTGTAACGATGAAAGCCGTGTTCTTATATCCTGTTCCTGTCAAAAGTTATCAAAAGAAATACTCACCTATCTACTTTTTTGAATCCGGTAATAGTTTTGCTATGGTAGACAGCCGATGGATGGCGCTACCCAAGCAGACAAGAATTTGGAAACACGCGTTTAAACGCATCAAACGAGAACCGCGATTGCCACCCGTTCGCGCCCATAAATAAAACGCAATAAACGCGTTTTTCGTGTAAAATTTTCGCTTTTTAATTGTGAAACCGCCAAAAAGTTCAGAAATTGAGCGTTTACACGNCGTGTAAACGCTCAATTTCTGAACTTTTTGGCGGTTTCACAATTAAAAAGCGAAAATTTTACACGAAAAACGCGTTTATTGCGTTTTATTTATGGGCGCGAACGGGTGGCAATCGCGGTTCTCGTTTGATGCGTTTAAAGTTTAAACGCGTGTTTCCAAATTCTTATCTGCTTGGGTATAGTTTAATTAATTTTTTCTTGAATTCTGTAAGAATAAAATTTACTAACAGAAATTTATTATATTGGTTGTTTTTGTCGTTCTACTACTAAATCTCCAACGATGATGTTTGTGATTCACCATGAACAAGATATTACGTCTTATGAAAAAATAATGTAATACATAGATCGAACGTCTCACTTAATATGCGATGAGGCTATCGATATCGTAGTCTTGGATTCCAGTCTGAAAAAAATCATGTGGTTTATGCTCATCTATCCTTATATACTCAACTGTTGAGCATTAGTCTGTGGCATGCATGGAGTTGTCAAGCAGATGAAAAATTATGTTTCTTTTCATGAGATAATTCTTTTTTGAAAATCGAATGAACAATAGATAAAATGTTAGAAGTATTCATCGCTTGTCTCTATTATCTTTTTGAATTTATTTTAAGGATGATATAAAGCAAACTTTACCATAAAAAAGTGAAAGAGAGAGAAAGATGACAAAAATGATGGAATTGTTCATCTCTTGCTTTGTTTCTAGTGACAAACAATGTCTAAGACTAACAAGACCAATAGTCTACTGGTGAAAGATGATGAAATTGGGATAAGTAGAAAACGAAAGAGAGAACAGAAAAGATCGCCTAAATACTTTCATACGAATGGGAAGTAGATAATTGAAAGAAGAAAAAAAAAGAGAAAACAATGTTCTAGAAGGCGAACAATAACATGAAAGCCATCATCAGACAGAAGAGACCCATAGCCTCAGACAGGGCAAAACCCAAAATGGCATATGAGAAGAGTTGTTGTTTCAAACTTGGATTTCTTGCATAGGCAACAACGAGTGAACCAAACACTGTACCAATACCTAGAAGAAAATACGAATAAAATAATACCGAACCATAATCAAGGAGTTATAAGAAAATCAACTAACCAGCACCAGCACCAGCTACACCAACAGTTGCAGCACCTGCTCCAATATATTTAGCTGCTGAATCAATATCACGACGGATAGGTGTAGTAGCAATTGATCGTTGTTGTGCAGCGGACGGAATAATCATTGAAGGTAAATGTTGTTGAACAAGACCGGCATTGCGATTGATTAATAAACGACATAAAGCCGATGATGATGATGTTAATGAAAAGCGAGCAAATGATGCCATTTGTTTTTGATTTTCTGTGAAGTTGGCTTGGTTATGCCTGGGAAAATCTGAAAATAAAATAGACAAAAATTCAATGCTCGAAATCTCTGCTTTATGTTTTTGCTGTTGATTTTTCCTCGTTTCCTCATGTAATGGCAACCATCTTGAAAGATAGAATTCCTAACCACTACAATAAACATTTTCATAACGACAATTGGAAAATATGACTAGAAAATACTGGTATTCAAAAGAAAATCATATTCATTTCGTTTGTGCAGAATTTTTCTTTTCCTATCTTTTAATATTGAGAAACATAGACCAGAGGACGCCAGTTACTTGATTGTATGTCGAATTTTAAACTGAATTATGCATAGCACTCATAATGGATCTATCCTATATAGAGCATTCTAACTAAGATCAAGCCTTCGAAAAAATGAATTCACGCAACGCAGAAACATATGTGCACAACTGTCACTGGAACTTTTCGATTAACAAATAAAACTCGTTGTCTATTAGCATATACTATCATGTCAGACTGAACATCGTCATAAGCTGCGTTTGGTTCTATAGCGCGTCACAGTGAATCGTGTAGAATTTTTCAATTATATATTTATTTTAGGAGATTACAATTTTTCGTCCCATTCTAACTGTAGAAGATTGATTTTTAAAAGGTGTATGAATCATGAGTATGAAAGAAGTATTTGAACCTAAGTCGAAAGAGTTAATATGAGCTTCACCTTTGCTAGCTCGATCTTTAGCGAAGTTCGGCTCCTGTATTCGATGAAACACTGATATATTCGTGTAATATATGAATTTAAAAGCTTTGAACATATTTTTGAAATTTTGATAGCATGTGCATATCGAGATTATTCAAACTGCAAGTTTCATAATACTATAAGGAATAGGGATCATGATCAGTGCATATGTTAATTCGAATAGTATAATATTGATATGGGATACTTATTTTAAGAATCCGTACAAAATCATTAAATCAAATGGAGCAGAGAATGCACGATTCATATAGAACTTATGTAATTCATTCGATATTCACTTTCATTCTTACAAAACAGACGGGGAATTTAGATGTCGCTGCATAAGAATATGATCATATATCAGCTTATGTATCTCGAATAGCAAAAGATGATTCTCATGACTGAGGATTGTACTAAAATCTTGATTTTTTTTCATACATGTAATCGTTCATTCTGTCATCGAAGTTGGCAACATGGCTGAAAATGTCAATCACTAACAATGGAACTTTCTACTACTGTGCTCATTTTCAAAAGTATCATTTATTTTTCATTCGAAAACGAGTTATTTTACGTCTTCTATCAAAAACTGAACACTGCAATCGTTCTTGATGCTTCATAATATTGTGAAAAATAATTGAAATGGGCAATGAAGATTCATTATGCGACGTTGATTATGATGAACATTTACTCATAGAGAAAAATAGATTGAAGAGCTTATGTCAATTATGATAAATGATGATTTGGCTATCTTAATTTATTTAAAACTTTTTCTCCAACATTGTCTTCTCAGATTTTAGATCTGGTAGTCAAAGAAAAACCTTGACTTTGAATATCTAATTATCATTTGTTCATTTACAAGTCAATGTTTATTCTATCAATGTCGATTCAGATTTTGTCCTTGAATTGTCATGGCATATATATAGATGAGGAATTTTTCCAAGCTTTAATCTCAGACAGTGAATAGACGAATGAAATACGACAATTACTTATCACAGTGTTGATTTTAAACCTTTTAAAGCAAATATTTGATTATCACATTGAAAATGTTACAACGTAAAATACAGAAATTCTTGGAAAACTTGTAACATAAGCATTTTTTTGTTCATTTGTCAACTATGATGTTCGTCATCAATGTTCAACTAATATCAAATTAATGACTAAGGTAAGGTATCACTAGAGTAATAAATTTAATAATGATGATGCTGATGACTATGCAGTGTGATGAAGAGAATACTATACGTATGAGATATTTGATCCTTGAAAGATGGAAAAATTTTGTAACTATCTATTTAAGTTGTGTAATACATGCCCCATGTTCATGTATTTTTTTTCTAATGCACTTTCTTTATGTCACAAGAGACAATCGTATCAATATCATTCTTTTTTTTAATCATTATAGAGAAGAATTATACGTAATAGATCATGAATGAAATGCTAAAAATGTTCGATGTGTGATCATGTATGTGTATGAAGTAACACTATTGTATGAGTGAGCGAAAGAAAAAATAAGGACACATTTTGATAATAATCGTGAAAGAGAGCAACATTATACTATATGACAAGATTCATGTGAATAAGTGAATCCAGAATAGTCTTCCTTGTTTTATGACAATAATATGCTTCATATGATTAAACAGCAGGTAAGTAGAAGAAATTAAAAACTATCCAGTATATTTATACGGTTCACATAATACAGATGATTGACGGAAGAGAATTATTAAATCAGCAAAATGTGTATGTAATCAAGGAGTAGTATAAGCATAGCTGAGCACGTCCAGACAAACACAGCGGGTGGCAGAACGAAGGCTACTAACGAAGGGACCGATGCTATTCATTGAATCAAGCATAAAAAAAAGGAAAATGCCTCTGGTAGAATCATGAACCTTAATGAATTGTTTAGTAGCCTGACAGAAAAAAAGAAAATGCTGGTGAAGTAATATGATGAGATTATGCGATTGTTATTACGTTACATTCATACAATTATGAATGTTGTTATCAAACTTGATATAAATGAGAAGGTTAAATCAGAAACAAACTATAAACAAATCATTTGACTAAAACCATTTCTGTTTTTTTTTCTCCATTTTTTTTAGTTATTCATTTGTTTCGTCGTTTGTTTCCCTTATAGTATGTGTTTGTAATCGATCAGATATAGATTGTTTGTAAATTCGTTCATTCAATTTACTGTGATTAAGTTATCCAGTTTGTACAATCCATATATCAATATCATCTCAAGTGTAATATTGTATCTTGATAAATAGAGAAGGCCTAGCAGATTCTTTTTGTTGTTTGAATTGATTGTATCTAGTGGTACAAGTAAGATACTAGAGTAAAAATATAATTGTCCCTTTCCTTGTATTTAAATAGGCGAACTAATTTCCTGCAACAAATACTTGATGTCCTTTTGCTTTCTTTCTTTCTATCGTTTTTTTTTGTCACCACAATCGGACAATCTCTACAGAGTGGTGTGCTATGTTGACTCATACACACGCCCTATGATATTAATAGTAGTATAGTAATGGTCATCTTCTTCTACAACAATTAAGAGAAAGAAAACGAAGTACTATAACAAACATGTTAGTACACTGTCAATCGATTGACAATTATACGTAAATTTATACAAGAACATTTCATATACGAGCACAATATTCTTTTTCTTCTTTCCTTTGTTTTTAGTTTAAACGCATTTTAAATCACGTAAACTATTGCATTGTCTCATTCACTAGTCTCACTTCTATATTAGATACTATGACATAGTGTCAACTGAATTTATAGTTAAACGAACATCAGCATATTGCATTGATTACCATTTTTGATCTGAATTGATTATCTTTCTCTTTCTTTCCAACAGAGAATGCCAACAAAGTCATCATCGGATCGCTATTCAGCAGTTTCATCATCATCTACTTCTTCTACCTCATCAAGCAGTTGCTATAATAATAATAACAATCACATTAATAACACTTTATCGCATACACCACGATCGTCGTCAACATTTCTACCGCTGCGTCCTGCTAAATCATCATTTCACTTGTCAAAATCAAACACTACCAATTATCATTCTATGCAATCACTGAAAGTTCAACAGCAAAATAAGACAAACCATACACCTGTTGCTCGCATATCTCCACTTGTTGTTAATCAACAATTATCATCACATGAAATTTCCAAACAATGTGATAAAGATGAAAGTTGGCTTAGTTGTGAAGAACTTGAAACAATAGAAAAGCGTTTTACGGATTTATTACAAGAAGCAACTCACAAAAAACCTATTGTTCTCAATAATTATCAACACCAAGATCAGCGAGCGAAGAGCTGTGATCGATTGGCTGTAGATGATGATGTTCAAGCAACAAATGTACCCAGTAGTAAGTTCTAGGCATCAAAGTCTATTGTGAAAGATAAGAAATTTTTAATATTTAGTTCCACGAAAGACTTTAGTTAGTAAAACAGAAGATGAAGATATCCACAGTCATGTACCGTTGCCCGCTTCACTAATCTATGATAATAATACACGTTCTCGTACTCAAACTCCTCGCCATTTTGTTCCGACATCTAATCGAACAGGTCTTTCTGCCAATGATATTCTTAAAGTCGAATCATCTTATCGAAGTATGGGTACTCAAGTATTTGCATGTCGTTGTCTATGCGATCTGTACATAACAACAACTGAACGCTTAGCTAAACTTGAAGATTGGATTTTATTTCAACGTGGTTTACCTGTATGGTTACTTAATTCCGGTACAAATCCAAAACGTCAATCACACTTATCGTTAATTATAGCAGAACATGGTTCGGGCTTTCCAATATGGCAAGATACAATAAATGGATTTAGTGATGTTAAACAAGCTCGTGCACAACATATAACATTTCGCTTATCAGATCGAATAACACTTGCCGTACTTCGTTTTAATGATTTATCAGCATCAAAAGAGTTCTATTCGTATTATGAATCCATACGAAACGATAATCGCTATGAGCATTTATTTTCAACAATAGTATCAAATAGACATCATAGAAGTTCATCATGTGGATCTATATTAAGAAAGCGTCGAAAAAATCAAAATATTAATAAATCATCGATATCAAATCCATGTCAATTTCAACATATAACATGTTTACAAGTTAAAGATCGAATGCGTCTAGTATCGTTGGATCAATGTTTAATACCATCTCAAAATTATTCGAATCAACATATTTACGATAGATGAAAATAATCGAAATGAACTGAGACATTGGATAAGAATGTTCTATTGTTGAATTTCGATGTTGTTTTCTTTTCATCAAACATATATATATATATATATATATATATGGACAGTATGAAGTGGAAAGAATCAACATTCAATTGATTTTTGTTGTAATGAGAAGAAGACAGCACAGTGTTCGACTTGGCTATATGCGTCGGTTATTTTAACATGTGAATAGTTTTCATTATTTTTGATTGATTACAATAGTATTGAGTAACATTCAGAAATAATCCATTAGTGTGACCTAAATATTTTACGTCAACATATATGATTTCATTTCGATTTATCATCTACTATTTAGTTACTATTGACCTTGATTAAACATAACAGCTATCACAAGCTATAAAATAGAATAGAACGAAGAATAATGTATCTAGCAGAAATTAACAGGAAGAAAAATGACTATTTCTTTTTCTTTCTATATTTAAATTTGAAAAGATCGTTGAATAAAGATTTCATTTATAATCATTGGCGTTACTTTTATTGGTTACAGATTATGAAATACCATGATTCTTGACAACTGTTGAAATATAAGACAAGAATATTTAGAGACATTGATCTGAATAGCCTTTATATACGTATTTTGGAGAATTAATTCATTGTTAACGTGCCAAAATAAAAACATATCTGAATATGGAAAGGTTGATGCGACAATCATCATAAAATATATGTTTTGAAGCTCATTTATGGAAAAACAAGTAAAATCGATTTATTCTAAATATAGCGGGAATAATGAAGATTCGAAGAAATACATACAAAATCCAGAATTAGTTGCAGATATGAGAATAGAATTGTAGTTGTTGTGGTTTTAACCTACGACCTGAATATCCAAGAACAATGACTTCGACATCGGAATCCTGCATGAAAACACTGGAAATCGCTGCAGCATGGAAGCATTATTCCGGTCGGAAGCGGCCCAAATTTTTTCCAGTGGATTCCTGCTAACTTACTGTGCTTTCTGGCAGGAATCGACCGGAAATCACCGGAAAAAATACAGGAATTTCCTACCGTAATATTGCTTCTATGAAATAATTATAATATCTCGGAACTGGCCGTTTCCACTCCGGAATGTTTCACCTGAGATTATAAAGTTATGTGAAAGATTATTTAAGCTCGTGTTTACAACATTCTGAAGTCTGTCAGTGCCAATGGAGCACTGAAATTCCTCAGTTTATCCATTTGTCTACACCGATGCACATCTTATGCATTTATTTTTACAAATCCAGACTCAAACAAGTAGGTTATCAATATAAAAAATTGATATATTTATTAGTAATTTAACTTGCAACTGATTTATCATTAAATATCATACTTTTCTATGATGTTTCTTTACTTAGCTAGAAGACACATAGTTATGTTAACTGTTAACTTGGCTCCTATTTCATTATTAAAGTACTATCCTTTTTAGACCCGATTTTTTTCAAGCTATATGAAAGAACAAGTTAAGATATACAGTATGCTTTAACTTGAGTATAAGCATTTTTATTATTTGTTCACAAATAAAAAAACATCTATTCTGGAGGTGGAATTTTGAATTCTGCCATTAATTGTTGAACCATCTGAGGAGTGATACTTATTCCATTCGACGCTAATTTCCAGATTTTTTTGGCATAATCGGCATATCTCTCCTCCATTTCAACGTCATCCTGAAACGAAAAATAAATCATTATAAATAAATTTTGACGAAATCTATTTCGAGCTTACTCATGTGACAAAACGAGCCCTAGTTATGGCATGACAAACCTCTCTAGTGGCCTTTTTTAGTAAAATCTTCAGAGAGTTCTTTCGAGCATCCTAGAAAATTTTCATCTTGACTCTCGGACGGCTATTCTAACTATAATAGATTTGAGTTGAAATGATAAACAATATGTTAAATCTAGTATATTATGTTCTTTGTCGAGGCAACAAGTTTTAAAATAAATGACCTGGCAGTTGAGACTTAGAAAAAAAAAAGAAAAGACCTACTCTTTTCTTCTTCATCGACAGACAATACACAAAAAGGAACCAATGAAGATATGTATTTTAAAAAAATTTGAATATTGCTTATTTGTAGTTTTATGAGTTGATAACACTGATAGCCCTGTCACAAAATTCGACCTGTTTTTCTAGACGTAAATATGATGAAAAAAATTCATAGAAAACTACATCACAGTATATTTTTATGAAACAATTTTTCTATGATCAATAATGTAGTCTAGTTGCTAGAATGGGTTCGATCATCAATATAAAATCATAATAGAACACTGTATAAAACTTCAGTTTCGTTAGATTCAAAAAAACAATTCTGAATTTCAATTCTCTTCAAATACATTATACCAGCCATACATGTTGAATATCGATACTTAAAAGAGAAACCGAATTTCAATAATACTTTACATAGAAAAAATCACTTTCAAAAACAATTTGAGAAAAATCATATCTTCAGAATATTGTCAGCCTTGGATCTCTTGAAAGTGTATTACAAAGTGAGTGTTAAAAAATTAGAAAAAAAACAATCAAAGTTTGTTTTGATTATATGAAATGAGAGAATTGATTATCAACAAAATGAAATGCTACCGAATCACACAGAATTGACGTTTTTGACATTTCTAAACACTTATGTGGTTTCAGTTTAAAAAAATCTTGTGAACTACTCAAAGATATTTCATTCCAAAGAGGATAATCAATTGCTCCGTCTACTAGAATAATCAAACGATCTTTTTAGTTTGAATGCTAAAAAGTGAAAAGAATACGTTTTAGATCTTCGAAAAATGCTCGATAATATTGACACTCTTCGTGCAGAATGAAATCCGTTTAACTTCGAATCGTTGTTCGAAACAAATTTTTCTATTCAATTTGTTTTTCCTGAAATATTTAAACGAATTAAGACTAGAAAAATCAAATCGAAATTAGATCGATATGATCAATTTTTGAGATCCATACATGTGACATGAAAGTATATTTCATTTTAAGTCAATGAAACTAAAAATAATTGAACTCCGTGGAGCTTTCTAACTCAATTTTTCTGATTACGCTACCTAATTCTTGTCACTCAGATAAAATACAAAAACATTGACATATCTATCTATGTTCATCCTTACTTTTATCTGTTCAGCCATGTTAGAATGTTGTGAAAGGATAAATAATAAGTATACTCATATAACATATACCTGCTTATATATGCCATTTCGGACTAACATGTGAGAGAAGTGGACGAGAATAATAGATTTTTTCCTTCTCATTGTTCTATCTTATATGAATATGAATAGCAGCAGAGGTCAAATGAAAGAAGAAAAATTAAATGTGAAAACTTCGGACTTATGTCCGAGAGTTATGTGTACTTCAAAAAGTGAATGAGACAAATCAGTCATTCTAGAATGTGTGCACGGATGAAGTATCTTGGTAAACCTTTTTGGGAAACTCCAAAACTACTGATCATCTCAGGCATATCTAGGCAATTTTGTTTCTAGATGCAGTTTTTGTGCATTTGAGACCTTTTTGCAGCCAATGTTTTGTTAGAAAGCTGCGATTTGGTTGAAAACTAATATCAGATTCGGAATCAGCGTTAAAAACTGAGACACTTTACATAAGTTGTGAATAATTCTGAGAAAAAGTTGTTTTTGAAAAAATCCCTGTACCCCACCTCAGGGATTGCTTGGTGAAAACTGACAATTTTTTCAATAACTCAGCCATTTCTCGACGGATCCTTCTCATCTTCGAACTTGACCTAGATATTGATGAGAAAATTCTGTGCACAAAATTTCAGCTTAATCGAATGTATTTGTAAAGAGTTATCGAATAAACGGACGGCCGGCCGGAGGGACACACTGACCGATTTTAGTAGTGTACTCACTTTTTGAGTACACAAAAATATTTACATAGAATTTTATATGAAGCAAGAATATAGACGCAAAATAATGAACAATGAAATCTTTAAATACAAATTCGAAGAAACCTATAGCATAGATAGGAATTCGAACTATTTTTCTCATAAATAGTTTTATTTCTTATTTTTTTTTCTCTGGATTTTAAACAAACAATATCAAATGATAAATATTTTACAAATACAAATAGAAGATATAGATATCTTTGTTTGTTACTTTTTCAAGTAAAAAATTAACGTATTTAAGTTGTTTTCTTTTATTTGAAGAGAAATACTAAAATGTGTTAAAATGATTCTTATGAATTTAATTTATTTTTATTACAATATTCTATCAAAAACAATTCACAGATGTCTTTTCTCGAAACTGATTTTATGAATTACTGTCTGTAACTTATTCCGTTTTGGTGAAACTAGTGAAGGCGAATTAAACGAGAAAACAAATTTAGCATATGATATGTCACATGTTCACACACGAATAGTATAACAGTTTTTGTAAGATAGTATTTAATGTTTTACTAAACTAACTTTAACGATAATCATAACCCATCCTATCGGTTTCTTTTTCCTACAACAGAGCTGCACCGCTAATTAGCATGACAACGTTTTTATTTTTTCTACTTTTAAAACTTTTTAATGTGATTCATTCGATTGAGTTTAAATGTTTTCTTGGTCAGAAAGTGGTTCCGAATCTATCTATAATTCACACCGGCGAATAATTATCACTGGGATCCCAAGTCAAAATCTGTCGAATCAGGACCCAATAATTTGAAGATTAAATGTATCACGTCATAAGCAACAAATTGTTTAACTTTATGCGTTTATTAAAAATTTTCTTAAGCTCTGTATGTATATATAATCGGTAGAATATAACGAATAGGCGGTTTTTATTTAAAGCTATTCAAGCATTTAGTAACGATTTGAAAACGTGCCATTGAATTCTTTGAATTGAGAACTTAATTTTCTACGAAGTAGTTACTTTATGTTTTTCGAACCAGTATTCATATTGACCTAAAATTTTAAACATCAGAATCTCAAATATACAACTGCGAATAATTTTTGAAAAAAATCCACGGAAATGATATGAACTACTAAGTTTTAAGACCATTCTACTGAAATTCTCATAAAAAACGAGCAATACAGAATATAAAAATTCCGTTCAGAAAAAATTTGTGTACAGATATTGAATTTAATTTGAAACCAGTCAGAGCTCTCTACATCGTGCTTGGACGAAGTTATATCGATTCTTCTGATGATCAAAAATGACCTATGCATCCGCTGAAAACACGGTCTACTATCACAAATCGAGTTGAAATTTTTATCAGAATCACTCATCCCTGCGGATTTCCGCATAAAAGGGCCACTATAATTGGAGAATCGTTTCTGAATGAGGGGGCGGGGATGTGATTGGTTCAATGTTCAACCCATACATATTTATGGAGAGAGAACTCTGTGCTCATGTAAGTAAGAGTTATTAATAAAATTTGCTGGTATATAGTCTCAAAATTTTTAGGCTAAGAATAAAATCACAGCAATTTTTCTCAAAAAATTACATTATTCGTCATTCGTTAATATATCAAATAAACAAAGGAAAACTAAAGAATTTCAGAGACTTCTTAATATATTACCTCCCAGGAGATTCAATCCCAACGTCGGAACCGAACGGGTCCGACATTGGATTTAATCACCTGGGTTTTTATTTTCTTCACAAAAACATATCAAAAGCCGTCATTTTGTGTTCCAATGATCTCGAAAACTAAAATCTCACATAATACTCGTCCAAACACAAGATGCAAGTATTGAAATCTATAGTTAAAATCATCATTTGTTTTTCACATGTTCCGTAAGAACGATCTGTTAGCTAACAAGTAGTGTCCTTCGAATACACTTTTTTTGAGAAGTTAACCGATATAAATTGTTCTTCATCATATACATATGATAGTTATACTTTTAGTTTCATAATGAGGACATTGAATGATTTAGTTGTGTTTTTACAAAATACAATAGAGACCAGAACTCATACTATTTAATACTGAGCTAGGCAAGTAAAATCAAGTTCAGTCTGTCTTGAAGTCACGTTAGAAAGGAAATAGTCTTGATAAAAAATATAATACAAAACAGTTTTTGCTCAAAATACTGATCAACAGCTAAAACGTTGTAGGAACATACTACACCAGAAAAAATTCTATTTTCACATCGCTAGAATTGAGACGACAACCTTTCGTTCATTATGAAAATTGATCGTCTTTCTTGTTAACTTTTGTCAGGTTTTGTACCTCAACGATATGGCATTTTAAGCCGACAAAAACAAACTTTTTATATCATCATTTCAGTATGATATCGACATCTTTCTTATGTTCTTCGATGGCGAATAGTGTTCAGATACTAATGAATGATTTTGAACAATACGCTCATTAAAGAAAGCAAAATAATCTTTTCTATTGAGATTGAGATAATGAAAAAAACTTCGTCTGATGTCTTAAATAGAAGTGAAGTTTTTAATAAATCTATTTTTTACAGAACTTTAGGTTTTGCAATTCGAATATATTGATATCACCAGAAAGCTTATATCTTGTTGGTTTATACATAGCATATACAATACATCTAACACTATAGAAAGTAGAGTGCAAGAAAATTGATCAAACACAATTCTCATCATTGTTTTTCTTTGAAATTGCAAGGTGCTTTCTCAACGAAACGTATTATTAAATATTTGAGTCTTTGGAAAGTGTTTTGAACGAAATGTTTCTACGCAGCTTTATAGCTGATGCTTTTCTCTGTCGAAAGAGAAAACCAGTGACTATACATGATGGGTTGTTATCATGCCAAGTTCAAAACAAAATCTATACAGAACTTTTGTACCACTCATTATCTCCACGATACATGAATAGTTTCAAGATAAACATATTTGGGTAATAGTACGAGAGAATGAAGTTGTCTTAGAGTTATAACTAACATATTGAATATTGACTTCTGTCAAAAAAATTTGGAAAAACGACAACTTGATCAACTTTCTACCACTATCAACAACGTAGGGAATATTATATCGAGTGATTGAGGCACTGTTTAGTGCAAAATTTTACTCTGTTTGAATCTATTGAGTAGTCTTAAAATTCTTCGTTCATGATATTGAATATGGATGGTTTCATCGGTGGATACTACATGTTAATGTTTTCTCATTAATCAACTCAGGTGAAAAAATCAGCCGTAAGATCTTGGGATCAGAAGTTTAATCGTGCATGATTTTGTAATATTAGGCGGAAATCATACGAAAAATCGTGGTCTCAAAAATCTTACATCAATTCGTACTGTAAGATACTTGTAAGATTTTACTTCCGCAAAAGATTTTCTATGATCTTATAATCATATCTGACAGAGCAAAATGATCTTTCAAAAATCTTAGAGTCAGACTTCTAAGACAACAATATCTCGCACGATTCTTTGTCTGATTTTACAACATCATTCAAGATCAGATGCAGAATCTTTTCATATACTAACATTTGATTATCTAACGTGGGACAGTCTACAACAAAATAAAGTCAATTTACGGTATATTCTGTGTCAAAAATTTTACGCCATAAATTATCTATACGATCTTGTAAGAATCATACATTAAGACTTGGAATAAATTTTGCCGATACCAAGATTTTTCGACGACTTCCATCAGAGATGCAATCATAATGTTTGGCTGTTGTTTCATCCAGGAATCTTTTCACCAAATATGCATTAATCAGTTTACTTATTTGCTGGTTTTTTATTATAAAATCTATCTGAATTCTAATCGATGATTCTCCTAGGCGTTAAATATGAAGTGTTTCGTGCGTTTTTGTCAGTTAACACAGTGATTCAAAATACAATTTCTTAACTATTTAATTGGAAATAATCAGCACATTTTCAATTATGTGTCTCTTTATGTTACAAACATAAACAAGACAACAATACTCGATCAAAGTTCTACCTCTACTAGGTAATTCCTGGTTTCCTTTCTGAGGTTTTTCGAGTACAACTCGACAAAAAGTTATCAAACTGTCAAGATAGATAAACATGTATGGGTATAACAAACAATTGTCACACATTCAAAATTTCCAGATGCCTAGTTGAACAAGATATGGAGTTTTCAAAAACCGAAAATGGTTCGAAGTTCTTCTCTTCGCACAAAACTTGATACTTTTTTGAGCTTCTATGTTTCTTACGTGACAGCTAAGGTCAAATTAAAGCACGCATGTTTTTTTCTCTTACAAAAATGTTGTTCCTAGAAGCTCAGCAAACTAAAAACACTGTGAAAAAAATGTAGACTTCAATTTAATGAAAGCATTTATTTAAAAAACTTGAAATCGATTGGGCATATTGTGTGAAAGAAAACCTTCGATATTTTCTTCCGAAGCTGACTTTGAGAAAAATGAAAATCAAATTTTCCCCCCAACCAAACAGATCGGAAACCGTTCATGTTCAATGATGTTAGAAGTATTAGAATCATATTTGAAGTTCTTTTCGAATAAGAAATAATTGCTATCTTTAGAACAATTTTCTATACAATAGAATAATCGTAGAGTCAGTTTTTCGCTATGGATTTTGAGTGCTAGATTTAATAAATCAACTAACTTCCAATGAAGATCGATCGTTTATATGGCATTTGACATAGCTTAGTGTGAAGCTATATTAACGATGAAAATGCAATCATAAAAAAACTTTTAATTTTCATGTTCAGAAACGCCAGGTATGTTTCTTTAAAATTGTCCTAATCTTATTGAAATCTATTTGAAGTTGGAATATAGAATTCAATGATGTTTAACAATTACGAATAATTAGTTACTGTTTAAACAATGTCGTTTCAAATATTTTCGTAGTAGATTGTTACGGGAAGACTATTAAACAATTTGATCAATTATGATTGAATATTCTTGTTCATGAATTTTTCGATGCAAGACTGAATTTTTTTAAATACTGCTACAAATATTTCTGAAATCCGCAATAAACTATGCTCGATATCTGTTGAAAATAATACGAAATAAAATAAGTCAATTTTGGATTTGAATACCGTTTGTAACGTGAAAATTAGACGATAGCGACGTTCACCGAGAAATGAGATTGAACTTCTCGAACGTATCTTTTGCCAGTATCGAAGTTGCAAGTGATCCCTTCGGACGAGAAAATCATCATACTATTCTATTGGATTTCTCTACTTATGATTTCGTCAATAAATTCTACAATATAGTGGTAAAGTGGTCGACCCTAATTCCATCACCAAATTGAAATCTTGAAAAGAACTTTAAATATATGAACTTGTAGATGTCTGTTTCAAATAATTTTTTGACTCCGGAATAGACAAAACATTTCTCTATCGATTCATGTATTTTTGATCAAACAACAATAAGATATGAGGAAGGAGTGATCAAAACAAACAGACCTACTCTCTTTTTCGTTCCGTTCTGTTCTATTCCTAATTACATCACACCAGCAAAAATACATGGAGCTCACGAAAGAAACCTGTTTTCAGTTTGAAAAACTTCACTTTTTCATTGAAACTCTGGTCATTAGATTCATCACGTTGAGCTCTATCGACTAATGTCCTTTTCACTATTTTTAAATGTAACTTTCGTCTCTTTTTTATGAAAAAGAATCAATTTTTCACGTGATGTAATAATGTCGAGTAACTTTATTCCATCACTCCAGCTATTCTTCTTTCCTTATTCCATCACACAATAGAAAATGCATAGGAAAATATTCACGATCAGTAAAAAATATCTTGGCGGTACTAAAAGTACAGAATTTCGAAATAAAGTTGACATAAGAAATGAAGCTGATATAAAGCTCATCTGTAGGTACAAAAGACAGAAAATTTCGACCATCTATTATCGGGATTTACTCTTTTCAAACAATAGCACTGTTTCTAAGACTTCTAACTCTACATTTAGCGCTTTTTTCAGTAAGTCGTAACAAAAAGGATGAGTTTTGACTCAAATATGGGAAAAAAAATATTGAACAAAACGCAGCATCACAACTGTGTAATTATGTTACATGAAAGATAATAAGTAGACCCAATTTTAGTTTGCACACATGTAAATTTCATATTATTAATTGGCTTACAATAAAATCTATCAGCGTAATTCTAAAATCTAAGAAATGATTTATCTTTCTTGACTGAAGCTATGATTTTTAGAAAAGCTCATTTCTAAAACTGTCGAAAAATACTTGTGTTGTAGTCTAGCTTAGTCGCCGCGCCAGGGTTAGGTTCGGGTGGTCTCAGTCCACCCGAGAGGAAGTTGAGCCCAACCTGAAAATTTTCAAAAACCTTTAACACAATGTTTTGTGGCAGCGTCACAGATGGTCTTGGGTGGGCTCAACCCACCCACAAGAAAATTTCTGGCGCCGCAACTAGTCTAAATACTTAATAATTTTTCATTATTATTAATTGACAATAAAAATACTATCCCTACAGTGATGAAATTTTGATTACTAATTTTTTTTTCGCTTGCGGAATAATTTTGAAACACTTGGTACTAATACAGAGGAATTATACTAAATGACGATATTAAAATTTTCTGTCTTTTGTACCTGCAGATGAGCTTTATATCAGCTTCATTTCTTATGTCAACTTTATTTCGAAATTCTGTACTTTTAGTACCGCCAAGATATTTTTTACTGATCGTGAATATTTTCCTATGCATTTTCTATTGTGTGATGGAATAAGGAAAGAAGAATAGCTGGAGTGATGGAATAAAGTTACTCGACATTATTACATCACGTGAAAAATTGATTCTTTTTCATAAAAAAGAGANTTTGTTTTGATCACTCCTTCCTCATATCTTATTGTTGTTTGATCAAAAATACATGAATCGATAGAGAAATGTTTTGTCTATTCCGGAGTCAAAAAATTATTTGAAACAGACATCTACAAGTTCATATATTTAAAGTTCTTTTCAAGATTTCAATTTGGTGATGGAATTAGGGTCGACCACTCTAGATCTTCTCTATTATTTTTAATCGAATTTTTTTTATCAGTGGGCTATAAATGCTGTTTGATGAATCTTGAGACATGAAAAAGATAACTTTATAGGCCGACAGAATATACTCCCTAACTAAATGTTTTTATTTGAGATTTGAGTACTCATGTCAGTCTTTCAGGTGACAAATTATTGTGAAATATCTCCTTTTGTAATAATAAAACTATGAACATGAGTATATAAACATTCATTTATTTTATAATTAATCAGTGTAATTTTGTTATTTAAACTTTTTTGATGGAATGCTGAACAATTTTATAAAATTGAGGCTAGTAGAAACCCATAATTATTTTATATTAAATGGGAAAGTATTTTAAGGGCAATTGTCAAGCGTTAAACAACTAAAAATTAGACTATAGAAAAGATGAAAAACAATAACTTCTATAAAATTAATCAAATAATCTAAGAGATTTGACTGATTAAAAAAATGTGTTTAAGAACAAATACTTGATAGTTAAATAAGATTTGGATATAGTCAAATTACTATATGTATTTTATAAAATAGAGTGTTTTTCGTTTGGTTTTTAATTAAATATCTTGATCAATTACATGAAGCATGCGTTCACTTGTTCATGTTGATATTTTTATTATTGCAAGATAAGACGTATCATTTGAAAGATTGAAATCAGTATTCAAGCCAAGTCTCATACAAACACATTCCTGTTTGTACGTAGCTACTCTCTGTCAGCATAGAAACCAAATTTGTTGTGCCTTAAGATTTCTAAAACACTTAGAATCGATCATTAGAGAGATATTGCTCGAATAACAAAAACATGATATTATCTTTTCTCCTAGACCAAAATGGTAGGATCTAGAAATGGGAATTCATGTGTCTGGCTATAGCACAGTTACCGTATGGCAACTGCCACAAATGTCGATTTCTATAGTACAAAAATATAGAACATTTGTGTTTTGTATGATCTTAGGAAACAGAAAAATACAAGTAAATTGCTTACATTTGTAACTTATTAAACACCAAAAAGATTCTTTTTCTTCAAGTCTTACCATACAGTTTCATCTATATGTTGAAGAATAGTCAAGTATAAGAAGAAAAACTATTTTCTGTTTTACGAGTCTTGAAACTGAGACTGATTCCGACGATCAGATAAATCATTTTACGTATGTCAGCAATTATTTACAGTGCTCGTTTCAATTGAATATGAGCTTGTGTAGAAAGTATAATCAACTCATTCTAAGAAAAAAAATTAACAGTATAATTGAAAATAAATAAACTCCTCCCTCGATAATTGTATCTTTAATTAATTTTCAGATAGTTAAAAAGCCTTTAGTAAGAGTGAAATAGACTATGCGATCATACATGTACACGTGTTAAATGATGATAAATGTGAAAATCTTCTAAATAAAGATCAAATTTTTTCGGTCGAATGTACACTTAATTAATCGTTCATTCGTCACACTATATATATCAAGACGAATTGAAGGACATTGATCAAGATGTCTTTTAATTTACAGATTTCGTATTATTGTTTGACTTTGGACTATAGTAAATGCTCCAATCGGCATCAGAATTATATGAAACTCATCCTTCGATTTCATTTTTATCATTAATAAAGACTAAAAAAAATCAATAGCGAAAGCTTCTAACTGTTAAAAAAGAACTGATTATATTTTATACACGGATTTTATCATTATGATATTCCTGAATTTCTCTTAAATATACTTCAATTTTCTCAGTATTATATTGATAGAGAAACTACTCATCATTTTTAATATCAATTGAACCTTGCAGTTTTTTTAAATGCTAACTTTTATGTTGAAATAATGAATAGAAACATTCTTATAATTCACTTTATGCATTATTATGATTTTGATTGATTGAATGGATAAATCTTAATTATAGTTATTAAAATTTTGAGTTTTGTTTCTTCAATTACACTTATAAATTCATGTAATGATTTATTAAGATTATCAAAAGACATAAAATATTGAACGACAAATTCATTTTCTATGCTCAATTTTATGTACTTGACGGAAAATGAAATGACAATTAATTGAACATCTGGTCAATAATAAAGGAGTACAAAATAAATCTATACCAATTTTGCGACATGATTGATTTTGAGTATTTTTTGAGAAAGCATCTATTCAATGGACATTCTATTTTAAAGAAACCGAGCGAATCAATTGAATTTCGTGTATGTCTGGTGTAGACCACTGTTGGCAAGTATCATTCAAGTTCTATAGGATATGCTCAACTATTAAGACTGTAATATCTCTCATGCTTGTATTGTGTGTACTATTTTACATCGGACAGCTAACCAGATAAAATGAATCTTTGTAAACTACATTTCAAAAGTGAAGTCGAATTTGGAAATTTCATATTATTAGTTTTTAGAATGAATTAATAGAAAATTGAATAAATCTTCACTCATCTCAAAAAGTTCAAAAATGAATTGTTTGAGATAGACTATAAGCCTATCGAATGTTTTTAATGTGAAGTTACTGTTGGACCATGCTATAGATCGATGAAGTTTCCAAGATACAAGAACGACATTTGAACTGCATATGAACGCCCATATCAAATGACATTTGAATAGCGAAGTATAGATCTTCACACACGAACACTATGTTGAGTTCTAGAACTACACATTTTACCATGTCTTTACATTTTCGATGAATCACTATAGAAGATAAAACCACTATTAATGTCAATCGAACCAACAAGATATATTAATAACATATGGTAGTGTCATGCAAATGGATTTCCGTAAACAAATGTTGTCGAATTTCTGATTGGTTAAAATCGTGGTGCAATAATATTTTATTTTTTTTTCTGAAATATACATGTTTACGCTTAAAATTCGTTGGATTTCTAAATATTTTCAATCCAACGGTACTTACCAAAAACCTTAGGAAGTCGTGTAAGCACTTATTGATGAGTGGTTAGATACCAATAAAGTCGATAGTAAAGAATCTATTCGATACTTGTATTTTTAGAAGTAATATTTTATAAGGTCACTTAAACTCATGATTGGTAATAAGCACACTTGGTGTATATTCAATAACTGATTGATAACAGAGAGTGAAATGGTTATTAAACTAATTATCACTATTGTTAGATTCATTTGTATTGACAACGCAAAAAGAAATCGTAATAGGAGTTGTGGAAAAACATCCAAGTAAATGAATTTTATTTTTGCATAGCGGTCGTTATTAAAATCTGAAGTCTTTTGAGGCCATGTCATCAACTATTCAATCGCTTTCTTGTTGAAACTATTGGGATTATGTAGTATTAGAGTAGTTATAAATATTTTGACAAAATTTTGGACAGCTAGCTTATTGTTACCGAAATAATCTATTTGTAAGGTTCGGTCTTTAATGAGTACCACGACCATGTTCAAGAAAATTGAAAAAATGGAAGTTCGACTTGAAGCTTTACTTGGGAACAGGCGTCAGGTAAACAAATTTTTGTGAACATTTTAGATCTAACTGTTGTTTGTATTTTTGAACGCAGCTATTGTAAAAATATTTATTTCTCATCGTTCATATAAAGCAGCAGATTTGATGAAAGGAAAAAGTCAAAAGAACTGAAATTTTCACAAAATACTATTCTGATAGAGGCCTGTTTCCATGTAAAATTTCAAGTCGAAACTCGAAAATCAATATTTCCCTTGTTAGTAAAGGAGATCACGGCATTCATTAGAGACTGATCCTAACCAATGAAGTATTTCGGTAACAATGAGCTAACTGCCTATCATTTTTTCAGAATATTCACAACTCCTTTGATGTTACTACATTATGCCAATAGTCTCAATGCAAAATTTATTGAATAGTTGGCGACCTTCCGTCATAAGACACTACAAACGGTGTAACTATAGTTAAATAAGAAAATTGTCTATGACATAATCGCTCGATAATAAATTGAAGATGTCATACGTTGTCAACTGTATGAAACGAATTATCAATCGTTTATCTCACTCAATTTTGTCGACATTCTTACCATTTCCGAGTCGATCAAGTACATTTCTATGTTACATCTAGCAAAGTGTAGACTATTCTTTAATTCATTAGATCTATTGGAAACGCTCATATATGAAGTATCGAAATCATATAAAATTCGATGACTTTCAATCTAAATGAAAGTTTAAAAGATTAAAAGTTACTGATTTATTGATTGAGTATAATCTCTTGAATACTTAGGATAGACATTTGTGAAATAGAAGTTTTAACGGAGCAGCATTACTAAAATCCCTATAGTATACTATAACTGTTATTATAACGATTGAAATTCATTTGAATTAAAATTTGCATCGTCAAGTTTCTTTTTGAATCATTGTATTTCTATTTGATAGTAGCTGCAGTAGTGTCAAGTCTATATTTGAAAGCTTCTAACTTTTTATATTCTAACTGTCTTGCAAGCACAACTAAGAATGTTCTTTTAATTTCATATCTATTTGTTATCATGATGTAAGACGCTATGAATACAGAATGGTCAGTGTAAGAAAAATACTTACGAAATCGTAGAATCAAAGATGAAGCAATTTTCATACATCAACTCGAGGTATCTTTTATTCGATGCTACTACCTTGCACGTGCTAGATAGTGCTGTGGGAAAAGGTTGTTTTTCTTTATCCACAATTAGTTTTCTATGTAATCGGAAGATTAAATTTTTCCTCGGATGATATGTTTACCTTTTATATAGATTTTTAGATGTCATCTGCAGCCGCTCAACAATTTCTTTTATTAGCTAAATCAGTACGTGGTTTAGCAGCTGCTGATCTCGTAACTCGTGTTCTTGAACATCCCGATATTTATGGTTTTGATGAATTTCTTCGTCTTGAATCACTTGTCAACACACTTAAACAAGATCATTCATTGATGTTATCCACTTTAGAATTATTTGCATATGGAACAATATCGGATTATGAAACTCAACGTACACGTTTCATAACTTTATCTTCATTAGCACGTCGTAAATTGCAATTACTAACATTAGCTTCACTTTCTATACATGCACGAATATTGCCATATGATATTCTATTAAAACAACTACAAGTCGAAAGTGTACGCGAACTTGAAGATTTAATTATTGACGGAATGTATGCACAAGTTATACGTGGAAAACTAGATCAATTGAATAGTCGTCTTAATATTGAGTATGCGATAACACGTGATATTAATTCAACAGCATTTAGTCGTATAGAAAATATGCTTGATAAATGGTGTTCAAATTGTGCTGCTGTATTAAATGTTTTAAAACATGAAGTAAAACTAGCCAATGAAAGGAAGAAAAAATGTTTGAATGAACAAGACAAATATGATAAAGAAATGTTATCTGTGATTAAAATTGTTGATTTACAAGGACAACATTCATCAGGTGGAAGTTCAAAAAGAGATAATTATGAAAATGATTATAATCCTAATACACTATATAATGTTTCCAATTTTAAAACCGATAATATAGATTCTAAACAAAGTGGAGTAAAGAAATCAGCTAGAAATGTTGCTAAACGAGTATCTCGACAATAAATGTGTATATGTGCGTGATTATTGTACTTTTTATTCTAGATAATAAAACAAAAAAGAACGTTAAATTTGAACTTTTTCTTTGAAAACACGACAACTCTGTAATTTTGTATTCTATTTACTATTATAACCTTTTAAATATAATACTGATTCTATTGATGACATCTTTTTGATAGTTTCAACAGACACACACACATCATTAATCTATGTATAAATAGGTAGATAGATATGAATAGTTAACGCAGACCATGTGCACGTGAAATATTACGAATGAATTGTGTACCATCACACTGGATTTTGATCATCATGAATTGTCTTCAAAATGATACAAAAGCAATCTTTGATAATCGTTATCATGCACCGTCAAATTAGACTTCATGCAAATCGATCTATATATAATAAAAGATAAAAAAATTTGTTTTCTTGATTTTGTCCATCTGCTTACGAAGAAATTCGAGAAGACCTTCCCTTAGTGAACTTGCCATGGTTAATTTAGAATGAATCAAAAAGCAATTGATCAAAACGAATTCGACAACAAATACATGTCAATTAAAATAATCAGTTACTTTCAGGAGAAACTCATACATTATGATATAATCATCGATCAATAATATCCTGATTGACACAAACATAAACAATTGAACGAAGCGTGAACATACAAATATTTGTAAGTTCTGATATTCAACGACTTCTATAATTGTATTTCTTTTATCATAAATACGCACATCTTTATGACAGCTATTAATTTAGTCACACCTAGTCAATGCTTTGAAGAATGCTTGAATATAACACATAACATCTATTTATAATTAGCCTAGTCTTTCGATGGCTACTGATAAAAATAATCGTCACTAGTTTCATCATTAAGTATATATTATACGATCGTTTTCATTTCGACTGATATATTTAACTATAAATTGACGTCCAAAACAGATGTTTTTCTTAATAAGCATGGTCTGATAGTTCAAAAGATAGAGCTGTTTAGGAGTACATGTAGAGTTAAACTTATTTTATTCATGTCACCGTTTTTCAATAACCAGGGAACTTAACAAAGTATGGAGTTCTAATGCAGTTTCAAAACATGTGAAAGTTTGATGTATAAACCTCAATGATAGAGTAAAATTTGTTTCTTTTATTCGAAAATAGTACTCGAATAATATTTAATTTCTATTTATCGGAATTCCAAGTATTAACTATTGCTGTACAATTCATGTTAAGGTTCACAAGAACGAAAAACTAAATCAATTTTGAACTGTAAAGAAAAAGACATTTTTCCATGTGACTAGACTTTCGTTTTTGTTATAATTGAATTTTTTTAATCGTGTAGGTTATTTCTGGACTATGAAAATGTTTTTATCATAAACTATGATTATATCTAAGACAACTTTTATTTTCAACAAAAATACCCAATTTTGTGTCCTCTTCTTCTCTCTGCAAACTATTATTATTCGTCCGTCGTTATTTTCTTGTCGTTTCTTTTCTTTTTTTCTTTCGCTTTCGATTCATTTCAACAATCATATAGTCACTGCGAAAACAACCAGTCGATTGGAGAAAAATATTCTCACATATAACTTGCATTGAATGCTGTCATGCACGAATCTAGGCGAATGATATGCATTTTATTTTGCTGTTAAATAATCAAAATAATATCCTTCACTCATCACTAATAGCTTTAATGATACGTTTTTTATCTTTTGTTTTTTTTCTCTAGATAAACGAACTAAAACCTTACTTGAATTCACTTTTAGATATCAATACGTAACCGAAGTAAAAGTACCTAGGATTTATTCATCATAAGTATTATTATATACATCGAAGATGTCGGTATGGGAAAAACGACAAGGTAATTTCAGTGTTTTATTCATTTTAAGTTTTACGATAAGCTACTTGTTTCTTCTATTATAGCTCGCGCTGGTTCGAAGCCAAGTGCGGAACCTCCTACAACAAATGGAACGAATACAAATAGTACCAATGCATCGACGGTACCAAAAAAATCTGCTTGGGGTGTACCACCGAAACCGGAACCGGTTGCTATTACTCAAATTGAACGTTCGTCAAGTGTATCTCCAACGCCACGTGAAGCCATGGAGAAACTTTTATTAGATCCTGTCAAAGTTCAACCTACAGTTCGTTCTCAAAGTGCACGTCCAACAAATCGACGTTCATACTTACATTCAGCCGTACCTGAATCAGCTGTTTTAACGCCAGTACGTCGACCTGATCAAGGTGGAAGTATTGGTAAAACCATTGAAGTATATACAAATCATTTTCGTCTTCAAGTTAGTGATCATATTATCAATCAATATGACATTGAAATCTATATGATCGGACGAGATAAAAAACCACGTTTAGCACGTAAAGATGAACGTTGGGAAACTGTTCAACGTATAGCTAAACGTGAGAAGAATTTTCCTGTCATTTGGTATGATGAAGGAAAAACAATTTATACAAAAGAACTCTTAACTGATTTTACGAAACCATTACAAATAACATTTACTATCAATAATGAAGAGAAAACATTTCAATTTCATGTACTTAATCTTGTACGACAAGAAAAACTTCGAGATATATTTGATTTTATTGAAAAAAAGACATCAATTAGACCACGAGATTCCATTCGAATTCTGGAAACATTATTCAAGCAAGGTGCAAGAAATGATCTGATTGCCATTAGAAATCAATTTTATGATCGAAAACAAAAACTTGACGATCTTGGTATGTATTCAGTTTGTTCGACATAAATTGAAGGCTTTTTTTTGTTTCTGATATTCAACTATATATTCAATGAATGAGAAATGACGCATATTCGTCGTTATAGAAAGTTCATTTTACTGACGTCTGTAATGACGTGATAAATGTTCGTTTACTAAAAGAAATAATAATAATAACCTGACATAAGTCGGTTTACAAAACAAGTTCTCTTCTGTTCGATAGTCTAAGTTTTCTCAAATTCTATTATCTAGCGTAGAAATGCCGTTAGTTAGTGTCATAATCACAAAGGACTAGATGGACTTCTATTAGTAGTGCTACAGTATGCTAAAGAATTAGAAAATAGTAAGTCCATCGAAGACAGAAAGTCTTCTTTGAGAAACCTGTATGTATATTCCTATTTGGCTGATTCTTTAAAATTGTTGTTTTATTTATCAATAGTCTTTAACTAAAAATACATCTTGGATGACAGATTGTTTTGATTTATTTGTGAAAAATTTATCCAATTACTTTTTCATCAATTATACATCTTTTGGAGCAAGAGACAATTTTGCTACTCTTTGAGAGAGCATCCTTCCAAATCTTAAATCCTTGACTGGCTGAGGCGCATAAAATGAAGGCCTTACTAGTCAAGGCAATTGTAACGAAGTATATGACAGTGAAATATTGAGAAAATTTTGATCTCTTTTTTTTTTTAGTTCACAGAGATGAGAGCCAGATACGAACAATTTTTCTCTTTCAGACGATAGAGACCCGATACCGTGCAGAATTTTGTACAAATTATTTTTGTCATAC
This sequence comes from Rotaria macrura, assembly GCA_900239685.1. NCBI lineage: Eukaryota > Metazoa > Rotifera > Eurotatoria > Philodinida > Philodinidae > Rotaria > Rotaria macrura. The sequence continues at coordinate 63,207 of OENT01000526.1, forward strand.
TTTAATGAATATAATTATAAAAGGGAATTTACATGGTTTTTACGACTCGCAAAGGCAACTTAAATATGTTATTCTCTCTCATTCTTGCACAGGAACACCGTGAACAGTCATAACATGAAATAAGACTACTAAGAAGAAACTAAGTCTTCATGACAACTTATGGGAAATATTTCGTAAAACAGTAGTAGTTCATTAAATGTTAATTTGAAGATATTTTCAACAGATTCATGTAGAAATGATCATTTCATTTAGTTGATGTTTCTGTTTTTCGATTTCTTTACATCATATTTTATTGACAAACCTATGACGCATATAACTAGCGCATTGTTCAAAAAAGAAGAAAATTGTCAATCAACTATAGATTTGTCGTATCATGAAATACTTGAATGCAAAGATAGAAGTTTTTATTCCAAAGATTACTATTATTCTCAATTGCGTTTGATATGATGATATTTGAGTAGCTCGCCATTTCTTTTAGCAACGAAAAACTATCATTGATCTTTTGTAACACACTGAATTCTATGAATCATACTATTTAGGTGATGGACGTGGTATGGCAAGTGGTTTTTATCAAGCACTGTTTCTAACACAATGTGGTCCAACACTGAACATGAATCTCGCTTTCACTTGTTTCTATATGCCACTAAATTTCATTGAATTTGCAACGAAATATCTGCGAAAAGACATAACAAAAGGTTTAAGTGAAGTCGAACTACAAGTTTTCAAACGTATTGTTCGCAACTTGTTGAGTATGTTAGCATAGAAAAAACAATAGACGCCTTCTTTTTTCTTCAATGCGCTTTATCGTTACTATTTAGTTGAAACACTCCATACAGGTCGTGATATTCGTTATCGTGTACGTGGATTTGGTTTACCAGCTAATCAAATCAAGTTCGTGCGTGGTGCTAGTGATGATGATGGAGATGCATCATTAGGTGAAAAGATAAGCGTTGCAGATTTTTTTGCTGAAAAATATCACAAATTAAAATATCCAAATTTACCATGTATCGATGGAATGAGTGGCAATCAAAAACGAGCTAACTGGTTACCTATGGAAGTAGTTAAAGTATGGCCTTTTCATAATAAAACAGAAACCTGGAATATTTAGTTTTCTTTCATCTAGCTTGTTGCATGGGAACGTTCATTGAAACCATTGGACAGTGTGCAAAGAGCATTAGTGACGAAAAAATCAGTCATTAAACCTGAACAACGTTATGAACAAATAATGAATGTTGTCCAAGAACGTAAATTTGATAAAGATTCATATTTGAAAGAATTAAATATTAAAGTTGAAGCCAACGAAATGCTCAAAGTAAAAGCTCGTATATTACCAGCACCAGAAGTTAAATATCGTGGTCAAGGTAATGCCGAAGTTGCTGAACGTGTCAATTTCGGTAAATGGTCAATACGTAATCGTTTTTATACAACACGTGATATTACTAAATGGGGCATGGTTTATTTTGGTTCGAGACCAAATGAACCTGTAATTCAAACACTTAAAGATTTCGAAACTAATTTACCACCAGTAAAATTTTAGTTCCCTTTTAATAAGAATATTGATTTTCTAAATAATGTTTTTCTCATTAGTTATTACAACGTTATGGCATATCAATAAAATCTAAACCAATAACAATAGCTAAGCCACCTACTAAAGATGATATTCAAACAACCTTAAATAATGCAAGTAAAGATAAATGGCAATTATCAATTGTTGTACTTAATAATACACCAGAAAATGTTTATGAATATGTTAAACAATGTGGCAATCAACGTTATGGTTTAGTCACACAGTGTGTTAGCTATCAAGCATTGGAAAGAAATATTGGCAAATTAGATATGTGTAAGAATGAATGAACAGTGATTCGTTTTTTTTTAATTGCTAAATTAAATGGAATGAAATTTTTCAGATGTACAAAATTTAAGTCAAAAAATTAATGCAAAAATGGGATGCATCAATGGTGTTGTAAATCTTAAAGCGGCTTTAAGTCGACCATCAAAAGAAGATCTTTTCATGTTTTTCGGAGCTGATGTAAGTTACACGAACTAATTAGAACATTTAACATTGCCAGTGATGAAGCGATCAGACAAAGTGACACTCAATGTTGCAGTTCACATAAGGTTGATAAAGAAATTTTTATGAATGCGACTAGCTAAATTCTAAATTCATCTGTTCCAATGAATATTTGCCGCTGTTTGATAAACATTAGATGAAGTTAACGATTCATCTTTAAAGCACTCGTAATCTATTCTATTATTTTATTGAGATATTCAACTTAAAGACAAAGTTGACTTCTCTAACGCATCTGTAGCAAACGAGAATTGCCTTTTGTTTGTAATTCACTGTCTCAAAAAAACATATCTTATGCTTGATTGAAACAAATTCGAAATTAAAAAATTTATTAATACAGTTATATTTTTGTTATCGGTTCACACAGGACAACTTCTTCTAGGCTTATTGTTTATCTTTTACAAAGAATCGAATAACTTGCATAATAACTTTCTAAAATTATCATTCGAAATCCGACAAGAAACGTAAAAATGATAAGTATATGATTGCGATGAAAGTCATGCCGCAGTATAATAACCATTCGTATAATATGAAAGTTTCTTTTTCTCATTATTTTTGTACCGACGTAAATATTTTCTCTGTATTATGTATCATCAAAAAATATTTCAAAAATGTTACATGATACTACTGTGAGAAAAATCATCATCGATATATTATACAGAATAATATTGAGCGAAATTAAAGTGTGAAAGATTTCAAGAAAAAACACAAACAAGTCTCGACTTTACTATTTGCATACGTACATGAAAGTAAAACTAAAGTTTTATGATAAAAATCTGCTACTGTTTAGGTAACACACACAACCTGTTCAGCTGAACGTCCATCCATTGCAGCAGTTGTTGGTTCACGTGATACAACCAATTCTCTATATGCGGCTCGTCTTTGTGAACGTTAGTTAATATACACACAGTGCTGCTTGATTTTCTTATTGATTTATTTGAATTATAGAATATCCAAAAATGGGCCGTTGCTCAATGGAAATCATAAAAGATTTAGATCAAATGGTTGTTGAATTACTTCAATTATTTGCTCGTTCATGTGCAAATCGTTTACCAAATAAAATCATTTTTTATCGTGATGGTGTGGATGATGGTCAATATCAAAAGGTACTCGATAATGAAGTTGCTAAAATCAAACAAGCATTTCGAAGTAAAACAAATAGAAATAAGATTTCTTTGATAGAAAAGATAAATTTTCGTTTTCTTTTTACTCTTATGTAGCAATCTATGTTAATAGAGCACAACCAAAATTAACGTTTATTATTGTAAAAAAACGACATAATACACGATTCTTTGTTTACGATGGGCAATCAACAAAAAATGTCGAAGCCGGAACAGTTGTTGATCAACAAATAGTTCATCCAACACAATTCGACTTTTATCTATGTTCACAAGCAGCAATGTAAGAAGATTTTCATATGCATAAGTTTTTCAATATTGTTTGTTTTTTTTCTAGTATGGGAACATCACGTCCTGCTCTCTATCATGTTCTTCACGATGAAATTGGTTTCACAAGTGATGAAATTCAACAACTAACATATTGGGTATACTTGATTGTCTTCGTTTCGTAACTAAACAAGGAATCACGTTTTTTTTTCTCATAGCTTTGTCATACAGACGCTCGCTGTTCAAAATCTGTTTCGGTACCAGCACCAATTCATTATGCTCATTTAGCAGCCTATGCATCACGTACACTTGATTTCGAGGAAAATCATGAACACGAAGGTGATGATGATTTTATCGAAAACACTGAGAATGTTTCAATGGATGATATTAAAACAAAATTAATGGTGCTTGATCCAAAAATGGAGAATGAGATGTGGTTCATTTAACACACAAAAAACATTGAAAAAGAGACAATAGTAGTTCTATCATCTTGTTCTTTGCTTATTTTTCGTTGCGTGTGTGTGTTGATTGGAGTTGTTATTATGAATAGAGTTCATTTGAGAAAAACTGGAAAAAGAAAGTTTCTCTCTCTCTTTCGCATACACATTGCATTCAAAGTAGTTTTCTGTTCTTTTTGAATTCGTTGTGTAACACATTCACGATCAACTATTGAGAAGAAATTGTCTTGTTAAGTATTCAACTTTTTTTTTTCTATTTGGTTACTTTGTTGAATGATTTAGTGATTAAAGAAAAAACAAAATAAATCCTCATGCATATATTAAATAAAAACTTTACAAGAGAACTTTTCCAAGTCTTTTTTTTTCGAAAATATATCTTTATACGAAAATTGGAATGAAATTAATCTATTGATTAATTATTCTCTCTCTCTCTCTGACACAGAAGATTCGTATGATATTAACTGAATTATGAAATTTTTTCATAATTCAGTTAAAAATCAAGTTGCAATTTTTACACATTCATCATGAATTAATATCTAAGTATATTTAAAATTGACGTACGACTAATGCTTCAAAAAATTGTTGTCTCTTGAGTCAATAATCTAACTTTCTTATTTTTGTAATAATTATTAGAAAAATAAACGAAAATATACACGTTTTATCGTCCAGAGTATTGCTGCATGTTTGTACAAGATGACTATAGGACGACAGAGAAATAGAAAGTTTTCAACTAGTAAAATATACATACATAATCTTGTGTTCTCAAAATAAAAGTAAGTAGATAATTAAAATGAAATGAATATTAATGAAGAATGCACTTGAATGTGAGTTCGCATGTTTCATTGTATTTATGCTGAATTAGAGAGCTTCAAAAGTAAAGAAAAAGCCTGAAATCGTTATTTCTACTTTATCTCTATTTTCTCAGGATGTCTATTAACTGTTAAACTAAAAAGTTGAATCAAAAAATTTAGTCATGAATATTCAAAGATCAGAAAAAGTAATTTCATTCTTGCAAGATATATCAATCGAAATCTATAGTTTTACATTCGAAAAAAGTTTCTTCATCTACATAATATGAAACCTATTCGGAAAACCTATAGTTAGTCATTCAACATTCTTCCTACTCTCAAATACACAGCCCGTAACATATATCAAATGTGTTGCTATACGATTCATCTGAAACTGAACAATATATGTTGATTTATCTTTGTTTTTTTCAGAAAATTTTTGCCATCGCCTGTGAAAACTCGATTGTTTATTATTGAGCGAAACACTAATTATATTTTAGAATATGTAGAAAATCTGGCTGTGAAACTATTGATATGAATACTCTTGCAACAATAGATTTTCCTATATTCTATTAAAAATGTTGTGTTCAATGACATAAACAATTGATCAAAAGTACATTCAAATCAGTCGTCTTTATGGACCAATTTTTACTTCAACATATTTCATTTCTTCATCAAAATAATTGCGGGGTAATACTAATTCACTTTCATATACCTATGATGTTAAACATCAGATCATTAATATGACTCGTTCTTCTTCTATGATTTTTATTACGGGAAGGATTCTTAAGTTTTCTAGAATACTATTATGGGTGATGAATGGTTTTTTGTAGAATGTGCACATTTAATATTACCCAAATTTTGTATTCTTATCATACGAGACACTGGATCCATGAGTTGTTCGTTGCTCGCTGACAGTACAACATTTAGAAAGAAGAAGAACCGTATCTATTTTGAATAATAACTATTGCACATTGATCTTAACCACAGACTTAATAGGGTACTCATTATTGTATGACAGTTTAAAGAATGATCACGTGATTCAGTTATATGCTTAAATAAAATGCTCATCGACAGTGTGTCATTGTCTGTCATTATGTTTTTGAGAAAAAATGTCCTAAGATTTTCTTTGTAACTAATTAATGGATGAATTCTACCCATGACTTCGTTTGTTTTGATCGTAAAGAATAGGTAGTACGAATACAAACACCGAATAAGAAAAAATATCAAGATTATTTGCAACCAATGGCATATATGTAAGCGTATCGAAAAAAACATTCGTTTTCTTTCCATTATTGAGTTCTTAATCAATGAATGAAATTGTTTTTTATTTATTTTAAATAAATTATGAATGAGAAATATACGTTTTTAAAATGTTTTATAACTAAACAACGCTTTTAACTACTTGATCAAAATCTATTGATATGATACATCTGCTTTCATATGTATCTTGTTTTTGATAATGCAAATAAGATATGGTAGAGAGTTGCAATCATATTTTTCAAGTTTTTGTCCTTCTTCTTCTTCTTGATAAAATCTATTCGTTAATATTGATTCAAGTTTAATGTTGAATGGAATAAAAACGAATTTGTGAAGAAATTTTCATCCATATGTTGAATATTGATACATCAGAACCTATCATGAATTAGATAGTAGTCGTTGTTAATTGACAATTAACTTTGTCATGATAATCATTTTTTCAAGGTTCAAATAGCATTCATTTTGATTAAATTACAAAATTTGTTATGCAAATCTATACATCGATTTTTTGTATGTTGTTTTCCTTTTTCGTCTGCAGGTTTTTATTTCAATACGTACCTTGTTTGTCAATAGGCTTATCGTATATAGCTATAGAATACGAAATGAGTATTATGAATAAATTTCTCCATTGAAACACATTATATTTGAAAACTAATGCATAAAACTAGATCGAAGAAACAAATTTTAATGTTCTTATATAAATACATTGTTATGAGGAACTACTTCAAGAAGTAATTTACTAAATGACTGATTACATTTACAATCAATCAAGTAGAAATCATCGTTCTGATAGATATACTCTTAATATAAAATTTATGCAAATGATTTATATATCAAATATAATATTACACTGTTCTATATACAATAAACACTCATTCATTTCTGATTATCTCATTTATCCCATGACATCGTGTACAAACAGTAGCTCTTGTGTGGATGAGACAAACATATGTTTATTCGGTTTTTGTCCTTGTTCTAAAGAATATTATTCTAAAAAAATGGATCATCTTTCGCAATATAAATTAACTCTTCCAATAGTAGCAGCCATTCTTCATGATCTTCCATCATTACGTATTGTGTATTATTTAATTTTTATCTTATTGGTTTTTATTGGTTTAATAAATAATTTATTTTGTTTAACAATATGCATTCGGAAACATATTCGACTTACCATTTGTGGAATCTATTTGATTAATTATTCTCTATGTGGTTTAATATTAATGATATTAATTTTCATAAACGTCATAACGACTATGTATGACAATACGCATATATTTCGTTTATGGACTTGTCATGTTTATCCTTATATATCCCTTGTTATGGTATATACGAGTATTCTTATAAGTATTGCTATTGCAATCGAACGTGTATTGCATGTAGGTGTTAATATTAACAAATTTCATCCTCGTAAACGACCTGCAATCCTCTCATTGTTATTTTTAATTATTGTTTCAATATTAAATCTTGATAAAATGTTTGGACGAAGTTTAATTCATCGGTCTGATCGTTTCTATTGTTCATATAACGATTATTCATATAAATATTGGTCGATATTATTAAATTATATTTTTGTAATTATTCCATGTTTCATTCATATGATATGTATAGTATCTATTGCTTTAATATTGATAAAAACTAAAGCTTGTCGAACCCTATTCATGCATCAAAGTTATTTTATTCCATCATTATTTATCATTATATGTTTATCTTTAAATAGTTTATATCTTTATTCATACGATTTTTGTTTAACATATTCATCAGGATATATAATACGTTTACACGTCGTATTCATTTTTCTTCTTTATACTCCACTAATATTCACGTACATGATTTATGTGATACGAAATCAGATTTATGTAAACGAATTTTTTCAAATATGGTTTTTTAGAAAACTATGTTGTTTCTTTTATAATCCCAATCAACGTATAAAAGAATTTGAAGTTATATACAGATTATGTAAACGACATACACCATTGGAAACCGTAAAGAAAATCTTAATGGTATATGATATGCCGTTTGATGATGAATTATATCATAGAATTAAATTGGAATTATGATGTCTTATGTTACTTTGAAGTTAAAACTTAATTTAATAAAACTAAAAGTTATGAAATATCATTGATATAATACATGAATACTAATCGTACATATGATCATGAATTTATACAGCATGGATTTTTCTAGATACTATTCAATAAATTTTTAATTGGAAAAAAGATTAGAAAAGGTTTTTTATCAGTTTGTTTAGTTTAGGGATGAAGTAACTTGCGATAGGAAATTCTCCGAGAAAAACATGTGAAATCCTTTTAAAATTAATTCGGTAGCCTTAGAACCAGCCAATCTTGTTATTATTATAGGCAGCAAAATCTGAACTGAAAAGTTTTTTCTAGAATAAATTCAAGAGGTAAGAGTAGCTAAATACTAGATATCTTAAAAAACCAGTTTTTTCTACTTTCTTACAACTTGAGAAATGTCTACTTCTCGGCTACACTGGCCTTCATGTATTGAACGGTTACAAATAATAAACAAAAACATAATACAATATAGGCTATATTGATATGAGTTTTAATATTCTATTCAGATCCACTCATGACTGTCTTCATAAAATATCACTTACGAAATATAAAATTTACGAAAAATTGATACTATCCCAAAAGATTTCGATTGCGAAGAATATAGACTACAACTTCCAGAGACAATGAATGAATTTGGTGTACACAACAGGTCCGAGATATTTAGCAGATTCATGACGAAGAATATCTTTCTCTAAAGAAAGCAAGACTAAATTGTAAATCTAGTATACTACTTGAAAGAGCTCTCCTTCTACCATAGATTTCATTGTCAAGCATCGTGTTTCACTTTCCATTCGATATTAAACAAATGAGTACATAATTGAAAATGTAACTGTCCACAAGTTATCTTCTAAGAACGTTTTTCGAGGTGAATATTTTCGAATACAATGAAATTTCTTTAATCTCGAGGTTTACAATACATATTTTTCAGAGACTTTAACATTTTTGCAATAGAATTAGTAATAAACGAAATTCAACAACTATAAATAAATATGTATTTGAAATTAAAACTTGAAAATGAATCCCAAGTATACGAAGAACGCTTGTATCAAAATTTGTTGTTATATCTACTATTTTTGTTGGACATGTCTAGTCGATTGATCTAGTAATTCATAAACTCGTGTTATAGTATTAATCAACTGTGTATTCAATGGTAACAAGAATATAGATCAAGACATGTTACAAAAAGGAATTGATAGTTCATATATTTCATGATATCTAACTATATTAATCAATCGTTCAGAATACTTTTTTTAATTATTCTTAGTATTTTTTCGCGTTGTATGTTGATATTTGAAGAAAACAATATATACAATTTGCCTCAATGTGTTCATAACATAAGACAATATGTCAGCATAGTATTATTGTGAAATGAAATATAACAGCCCCCAAAGTATAATGTCAAAACATGTCGAATTCCACTCGATTTACACGAGTGTTTTTTCCATAGTTGAGATTTGTGAAGTCCAAAGTTTCAATTGAAGTTCTTTCCTCCACGAGAAAAAAATTCATCGATAATCATATTTTCACCCTGTTGAGAGGTGGCGAATATGATTATCGATGAATTTGTTTTATTTTTAATTCTGCATATGATGAATAAATAGATTAGTAACATAAACTATTCGAATAGAAATCATGTTTTTAAAATTTTCAACAGTTTCGTTGTTAATTGATCATTCATGAGAGATGAATACTGCGGTATCACTGGAAAAAAACGTTTAATTGAAAACTCTCTCATATAGACCTTGAATAAGCTATTGACATTCGTTTTTATTTTATAGTTTCATATGTTATAACGCAGAAAAAGATACTTATGTGGCAGCTGTTCCTCTCATTTAATTTCATTACGATGAGAATGAAAATCTAAAATGAATATATTCATTTTTATATGTATCAGAACGAACTGCTTAATGATTCTTTAAATTCTATCTATTATGGATGAATATTGTTCATTCTGAAAGATAATACTGAACTTTTCATAATCGTACGAATAAGTACTTAAAATTTTAGATGGATTCCACCAAACAGACAAACATATGGTTTAAGCATATTTTTGTCATGCATCTCAATTTCTATGCATAAACAAAGGTTATAAGAGAAACGATTTGTGTCAAAAGATTCGAATAAATAACGTAAAACTGAAATGACTACAATTGATGTCTTGTATTTTTCTTTATCGTTCAAGATTCAAACAATTTTACATCATTATATAACATTGAACTATAAAACATTGTTTTATTGTTATACATATTCTTTTCGTGCAACAAACTAAATTGATACTGTGTCATGTAGTATCTGTATTTTATGATCACTCAAACTACTCACAGATCGAGTATACTTAAAACTCTCATTGTAATTTTGGACTTCGGAATGATGAAATATAAGAAGATAAGAATTGTTGATAGACAATACAATTGCCATATTTCAATCACACATGTCGAATAATAATAAGAATTATTCAACTCATTCAACTATCTAGATAAAAAGAAAGTTTTAACATTCCAAACAAAATATATCGTATATGTAAAATATTTTGTTGAATTTACACTGAAATACTTTCAGAAGATTATATCATAATCAGAGCAGTTTAGATAAGGCGAACAAAAATTAATATAAATAATAAAACAGGAAAAAAGAAAACATGAATGATCAAGATTATATGTGTAGTTTCTATCGTTTATTAATGTTGAAATTTTAAGCTGATATTCACGATTATTATAAACATAAATGTAAAAAGTATTTCTGTAGGACTATTATGGCTCCCAATCATTCTCGTATTGCGAAACTTCGTACAAAACCAATTCAGAAATATACGAGGAAAAGAATTGTAAAAGACGTATTAATCAATCAAATAATTAACAATTCATTATTACTTCACTAGCCTCTCGTTTATCGTCCACCGGCAAGTTATTAACAAGTAATTTATGAAAGAACCAGATAAATAGACAGCCAGATAAGAAAAATATCACCCTTTGCTGTTTCTTATACTGTACCAGGGATACGAAAAACAAAATAAGCAATACTCGTTATACATACGTATAAATAGTTAAATATTTAAATAATTTACTCTTCTCTAACTAATACACAAAAATGATACGAACAACATCTAAGATTTTTCTTCTTAACGATTGAAATAAATCCATAGTATTTTTCTTTTTAATTTTACAGATAATATTCTGAACGATAATTTATTAGTTTACTCGAATAAAATTATTATATATAGTGTAGAGATTGTAGTCTTTGATATTGCACGATGTCATGAAAATAATCTAAAGGTATAAGTGAAAGAAACATGAATCAAATGAACAAATATTTTATTCATTGGATGTTATTCATGGTTTCCATCATGTTTAACTAGTAGACTGTGTAAGTCATATTATAGATTTATTTATAAAGTTCTATGGAAAATGCCACCAAATCGCATTTTTTTAATACTAGGTTACATTTTCGATGCTGAGATGTGGATTAAAATATAGAAAAAGAAAAGATTGAATCCTTTATATGATAAAACTAATGCTAACGACTAAATCTCATATTAACTGAATTCTTGCTTGAGAACGAGAAATAGAAATATTTGTTTTTCTATTTCAATCACTAGACATGTAAATACATCGATCGACTTATTGTAATCCAACAAAATATTTGCATAAAAAACAATATCGACCTACGTCAATAGTTGTAAACATATTGAAATAGTCTGTTACTTCTACTAGGACTACTACAACTTGATATTAGACGTCTTAAACTTTTCGATTTCGACAAATATATTCTCATTTAACATCGATCAATAATGTTTTGCGATTCTTGTTTTCTTTAGTTTTAAAAACTTTTTCGAAACATTTTTATCCTCGATTGTGAAACGAATGCAAATGAAATGAAGTCACTAAATGTCAATCAATGGCATCGATTCTTAGCTATTTCAAGCACAGAATTCTTGATTGTACAAGAATCTAAGATATCATGGATTCTTTTACATTTCATCTTCAGATCTCTGTAGTTCCATTCATTTCAATAGAAAAAAAGATCGTATTCGTACAGAGACAATTCAAACCCTTGATTCTTATCTACTTCAAATATAGAGTAAAATCTTTTTTTATGTACCGTGAGCCTATTCTTGGATCAAATAGTAAATCTATTTAAACATCTGGTTATTGGTCCTCACCAATGTTCTATCTGAAATATTCAATCAAAGACATTTTTAGGAACAGAAATACTTCTCGTTAAATAATCTAACTGAAATTCCAATGTTCACAGCATTTTTTATTGACTATTTGATCATAATATGTATCGAGTACATTTGCCTTTAACTATTTGATATCACAGAGTATTTGCTTTGTGCAAGATGAAAGCAAAGAAAAACTATACTCTAACATAATGGTAAAAGCAAAATCAAAGGTCACAATTCATAGCATGAATATAACGTAACACCCAATGCTTTCGCAATATTTCGATTCATGATTTACTACATTGATTTTTTTTTGTTTGTTTAGATTAAGTAATAGTGAAAGGAAAAAAGACAAAATAGTGATTGCTTTCATAGCATGCATAAGTATTTGAATGAGAATATTCCTATTAGATAAGAAGAAACAAACTTTCACAATTATCATTGAACGATTTGAGAAATATTCTATTCGAACATATGTAACAGAAAGAGCGTTTTAACACGAAACAAAAAACAGGGTAAAAATCTTTTGTTTTAATTTCAGCATAAAATCTGTCTGCCTAAACTTTATTGTTGATTGGAATAGCTTCCTCATCATTTATCTTTTTCTCTTGTTTGGCATTATCATTAAGAACTTCGAATTTCGCCCATTTCCTCGGTTCAGCCGAACCATACAAGAGATAAACTAGACCACCAATGAAATAAACAATACCAAACATAACATATAATTTTCTCCATTGTTCTAAAACAGAGTTCTTGACAATAATTCCTGCAACTAAGTTTCCAATTACACCAGCTAACGATGCAAATGTGTTAGCAAAGCCAAATAAAACACCCGAAAAAGCTGGAGCGATATCCGAAAAATTGACAACGTAACCACTACCATATGCGAAGCCTAGAAAGAGAGCAAGAAAAGTATGTTTTAAAACGAATAGAATAATCGTATGAGAGAGTCTACCAGAACTAGCAAGAAGTAGTAATATAGTAATGACGCCTAATATTTGTTTTGATTGATCACAAAAATAAAGTGATATCATACATAAAAGAGGAATAAACGATGTTAAAGAATTAAAGAATTTTCTTGCACCAGTTAATGTTATTTTATTTGCACGAACAAGATGATCTGCTATGAGACCTGAAAAACACAAACAAAGATTTTTCTTCAACATCATAAAACAAATATTTATATTTATTTTTCTCACCTGAAGACAAGCTACATACTAATGTTAGAAAAAATCCTACGCATAATATATAGCCAGTGGTTCGTGCTGAAATACCAAATAGTTCAGTGAGAATTTTACCAAGATTTGTTAAAAAGAAAAATAAACCAAATAAATTTGCTATATGCGTTATAACTAAGGCAATGACAGCTTTTGATCTCATCACTTTTCCCCATGGTATTGATGATAATGAAATTGTACGTTTCTTTCCAGTACTACCCGTGAATTTCATTATATAATCACGTTCAGCTTTGCTGATTGTTTTATGATGATGGGGTGCATCTGCGGTTAATGTTACCCATAATACGAGCCATACGAAACCAAGAATACCCGTAATAAAAAACAAATACATCCATCCAGAATTCAAATAACTACAAAGTACACCACCCGTAATCATTGTTAAAGATGTTCCAAGATGAGTACCGCAAAATCCGATAGATGCAAGAGTACTTCTTTCTTGTGGAACTGCCCATAATGACCAGAGTGCGGCTGTAGCTGGGAAAAGTACACCATGTGCAAGACCAACTATAAATCGAAGAATAAATGCCAACGTGAAATGTGTGCTACACATCATATACATCATGTTTAATCCTAAAGTTGCCAATGAACTTATACCAAGAGAACCTGCATACACCCATTTGACACCAATACTGGTTGCAAACCATCCACCTTATCATAAATCAAAGCATAATAATAATTCTCTTAAAAAGAGCGAAGACAATCTTTGATCTACCTGGTAGTTGTGTGAATATATAACCAGCCCAATATCCGCCAAGAAGAAGTTGTTGTTGAAATGAATTCCAATTAAATTGTTTTTCGTTAAAAATACCTCCCTTTTCCACAGTAAGAATATTACTCTGCTTTATTGATGTCGATGAATTAAGAAGACTACTTGAAATATTACTTAGTAAATTTTTATTTATATCGAGTAGTGAAGACTGATTAATAAATTTCGTACGATTGGCCATACAAACGATGCCAATTGGTAAATTTACACGCTGAGAATATTGAACGATAAAAGCAAAAAAGACAAGTAACGCCAATGTAAATCGTGTTGATGGAATTAAACGTGGTCTTGATGGAACATCAACAGGATCTGCTATTTTTTCAATACCCATATTTCAATATTGAACTAGAAAAGAAAAGAAGTAGAAAAGTTTATTTTACATAAAACATTATTTTGATTTGGGCGTATACGCCCCGCACGTCTTATTGTTATTGAAGGTCATAAATATAGCAGAAGTAACGTGATAGTATTTTCTTTCTGCTTCTTTTTTCTCTTCGCCTGTATTGGTCGAAAAACGACTGAAATTGAGAAAAGAAGCCTTCTTCTGTTCTCCGAAATTTGTATATTACTACCAAATAATATCTCTCTCCGCTTCTTTTTGTTATATGTTTAGTTTGTTTGAGAGAGCGCTAGTGATGCAACCGTTCGGACCGATGATCAAAAGAATATATGCGTCGATTCTATGTCGGTTACAACGTAGTGTATAATCTCCATGTTGTTTTATATTCTTCTCTCCTCTCTGCTTATAATGTGATTTTACATCGAGGAAAAGATAGGACAGCAAATATGTTTTGTGTATAAATGAACGTGGATTCACACGACAAACTCGATCGTAATGAATATCGGATAACCTTCTCGTTTTCTTTTTGTCGATATAGGTCATTCTCAGTCGATTACTTCATCATACGATACAAAATAAATGATGATAGAACGGTTCATCGACATACATTTTTCGCTCGTATCACTTTCATATTTCAGATTGTTTCGTTTCATTTTATTGCAAGGTATTAAATACCATCATTTAAAAATTACTACTTCATGCTATCTCAATCTCGATGAAATATACTTTCTTCCCGATTCGATTTGAATCGTTTATTATATATAGCTTTTTTTCTGTTTTGTGGCAGGTGAAGACCTTCTAGTTATTTCATATGCATAGAAATCATTGATCACGAGTCGATAGAAAAAACATACAACCATACTCTAGATCATAACACGTTGAAATCAAAGCATTTGTCTCAATCAATATGCCTTGTAAATTTTTACTTCGCAAATTACTTGTTTAGGTATTTTGTATTGTCAAAATTTTTAAATCCCATGGATAAAAAAAAGAAAAAAAACATATTTCATAAGTAAAATCCTTACGCAAACAAAGCAATACAAGAATCTCAAGTGATAGATATGTTTTCAACTATTACCAATCATAGAGTCTATCAATTTTATATAGTTCACTGGTGTATATTGTGTATCGCTTTGTCATTCTAACATAGCTACTCAATATAGCTATTGCGTTAAACAGAAAAAACTTTCGTTATTTATAAATCATATACAAACCGATATAAGTCAAGGGGCTACTAGCAGCAGGAAAACTTTTCTGTTCTGTTTCTTACACTTTTCGACCTTATTCTCTCTGTAACAAATGATGTATGATTCGAAAAATACTTCTGTATTTATATTTGTCATTCTTAAATTTATGCTTGATTAAAGCAAATATACTTTTTCTTCCGCTCAAATAATTCTGTAATGACGTCATTTCAGTTTTTTTCATTCGATTTTAATCAACATAGAGAAACATTGTCGTAAGTTTTGTGAGGTTTTTTGAAGTGTCAGAAGCATTGAATATTCAATTAAAAACTTGAAACTATTTTTATTTCATTTTTTTTCTAATAGACGAGCAACAGAGAATGACATATATCATAGATGGTCTAGGACAGTTTCTTTTTTCTATCAAGATGTCTTGTTATCATTTCTTTGCAGAGACAAAGATAGAAATCGTAAAGTTGTCTGTTGTCCATCAACACCATCTATGATAGATTGTACAAAATTTCTCTCGAAAGATTGACAGATATTCGGAATTTCGGAGTTCAACACTTTACCATAACTATATCTCATCCAGTGTTAACTAAGACTAACAATTAGAGCTGGTGCATACGTATTTATATTCGTTCTACCATTGTCACTTGTATTCTACATTGTACTACGGTTTACATTTTACTCAAAATAAAACATCGTAAAATGAATCAATCATCTGTTGTTTCGATCCATTAGTATTTTGTGTAAAACAAACATCATTATCATGAAGGATAGTGAGGTACAATATAGGATAAAAGCATTTTGTTTGACAGTATGACCATGAAAATACTGGTCTGGTCTGATTTCATTGAAAAACTAAGGCTAATTGACTCTTTTCCTCATTTCATCGACAAATTTTCTTTTCCCACTTCGTCGAAACTTGCTTTGCAACAGAAATTATTTAAAGAAAAATTATTTGATTGGTAGTAGTATTGCGAATTTATTCACGATGATAACGATATTCATCAAGTAATAAGCATTTTCTACCTTCAGTAGTTTCACTAATCGAAAACATATTGATTTGAATGCATATATTATATCCACAGTACATGCATTTATACTTGTCTTTGGAACCAAAAAAAACAATAGAAACAAATCCATTATGTTTTTTCTAGTATATTCTACATGATAGTCTTATTTTTGAAGAAAACTCATGGTCACTAATAGAAATCGTTTATATAACCTTTATGTTGATGATAACATTTATTATAATTCTGTTCGATAGTATCACCACGATCTACCCAATTTCTTTCTCTAAGAGAATAGTTTTTCATTAATATTTGAATATCGTTCATTAACAAATTTGTCGATAAAATGGGAAAAACGAATCTGTCGATGAAATGGGGTAAAAAATTGTCGATGATACGGCCTAATTAAGGGTGCTTCAATGGAAATGGAATATACCGAAAATACTCTACTTCTTACTTCTACTAATTCTCATGACAATGTAGAATCGATGAAAATTTTAAGAAAATCAATATTCTTCTCAAAGCATTACATCTGCCGAGTAAGGATTTATTGACAGTAGACTTTTTTCTGTGAATAGTAACCCTGATGTTTATTATACACTTTCAAGTTCTTCATTATTTTTAATACTCGAAGACATAAATAATGTCCTAGAGTAAGCTGTCAGTAATTTGCCAAATACAATGCCTACGATAACTTTGAATATGAAGAAATTTCATTTTTCGATTTTCTATTTCAATCGATTCCAAGAATCTGACGAATCAGTTGAATCTAATTTCAATCAGACAATCATCGAAAAACTATGCATGATTGTTTTGAAAAATACTTCAATGCTTACCAACATACTGTCAGTTATCTTTAGAAATAAGTTGTTGTATACCTTCTCTACTTAACAAAATCTTATATTCTTGTTCTAGACTCGAGATTCATTGTAGCATGTAAAGACTGATTTTTTTTCTATTGACAAAAATCTTCTAGTATCAATCAATTATATCAAACGAATCAAAATTTTAAAAAGATTATGTTCTAGTATATCAATTGATTTCTTGTAAAAGTTTCGAAAAACTGCATTTCTACAACTAAATTATTTTAACATTAGACAAAAAAGGTTCCCGTACTGCTGGTTCCCTTATTTCATGTTCTTCAAGGAGATTCACATGTTCAGATATACTACTAGCTTTCAAACTAAGAAATAAGCACGACATGTTTTTCGAACTTCATATAGCATCTCGCATTTCATTACAATTTGTTTTCCAATCGTAGGCTGTCCATTAAACTATTCACAATTTATATTTCAGCATGGTTTTCTTCACATTACAACAGATGTCATGAGTCATTCATTGATGATTATTCTTATAGAATGCCATATTTTCTAAATTTCAACACATCAATGTCATAATAAATAATGAATTTGAGAAATTTCAAATTATTAATGAAATTCCAGTTCGACGATCAATCGTATTTCTTGATTGTTTCCCATCATGTCATGACAAAAGAAATATGTCCTTGTTTATCAAATGACTCAGTTGCTATTTACAGGTAGCAATGAATAGAAACTGTAAAAATACTTCAACGTCATCAAATATTGATCGAATAGGGCAATTCGATTTATAAGTTTGATTTAGAAATAGAAACATAAACAACATGAGACATTTTTAGAAAGGTTCCAATATTATTCGTTATATCGGCATAACTACTTTATTCAAATCTTCGATTCGATTAGTTTTATCAATAATAAAATCCAATGATTGGTATGACTACCATTGTACAATATCGGACGACCATATATTCTTCGATGATTTCTGTTCATTAGGAGCATTCACTTGTAGACGGCCAAGGAACTGCAAAATAATATATATATATATAATATAGACTCAAACAAAAACATAACGTGTATTTACACTTGTCTACAATTATTCATTCCATAGATTTCCAAGTGATTCTAACGATACTAATTGTCTGTTATCCATTAAGAAAGCTGATAGTATAGATATTGTTGTTGGAAAATTTGCATTGATAGATTGTTGACAGTATGGTGGCCAATATCTGTCATCCTAAGTATGTTGCTTACTTACGAAATATAATAAATAGCCATTTGTCGTAGTCAATAACTATTTTAAAGTGAATATTTATAGTGAGAGGACTTGGATTCTTTCCACTTCTAATTTAAACTAAACTGATGAATAATAAATGCTCACATGAACTAGATGATATGGAAAAGTAAAATGGCGATTTACTCTAGAGGTTTTCTACTATGATCTTTTGAATCATATACAATATTTTCAAACATTGAAAATCTGTTAGTTAGCATAAAATTCAAGATGCACTAGTCTAAATAAAGTTGTTATCTTCAACGTATCTGGAAGCGTAAAGAATGTATATATGAAGATTATTTATTTTCAATAAATTTTGATCAGTATTTTAAATTCGACGAGGTCATGTCCTATTTATCGCTTCGCTTGGTTTGAAGTTCTTAAACTGACTACTTCCAATAAGTATTTTTTAAATTAATGTAAGTATTGATTGACGAAAATTGATTTGGTATTAAAAGGCAACAGTACCTATCTAGTTCACTCTTTCCAATGATAAAACTACGGGATCACATCGTGTTCGATATGAATGTATCATGACGACGAAAAAGCTGCATAACTCTCAAATCTCAATATTGGCATGGGTATCACTTTACTTCGTTCAATCTAACTATTACAAATATTTCCACTTATTGTTCTTGTATCGAACAAGAAAAAGAATTTCATAGCAGTCCGTCGATGGCAAATTCCTACTTTCATATTTACTTTGATAACAAGTTTAACAGAGATCGAAATAATGTTTCATTATTTTCATTGAATCTTTGAAGTGCAAGAAACAAAATAGTTATCCAAAGAAATTATCAAGAGAATCAAATCTACTGAAGTCTGATTAGATTAGATATACACCAATTCTAATGCTTAACTTGGAACTGGTTGGAAGTGGAATCGGTCAGAATCGGAATTGGTAGATCTCTAGATGAGATATTCATGAAATATGTATCTGCTAGCTATAACGATGGCAATGATCTGATATTTGCAACAATCAATGAATCAGATGAATATCCGTACTATCTCTATGTCTCAATAAATAATTATGTGTTCAATTTATTTCGATCCTGCACATATTGACATGAATGCTCTCAAATTGATCTACAATGTTTGATCAATATCTGAGCTATGCTTACTTATGATTCAAAATAGTATCTAATAAAAACTAACAGCATACATTTTTGACACGTTTACTCTTACAGTGTGGATTACAAAAATAGAATTTAAAAAATTGATTAAAATTCATACGACATTCCTTGTAGCCAAGAATTTATAATCTAATATTGAATGACTTCCATTGAATTCAGAAGTTTCTATCTCTTCATAACTAACATACTCGAAACAAGGTATTATTAACCAGATTCTATCATATCTTCCTCAATCGATTTTTATTCGAAGAACTCATATGAATGTATTAAAAAATTGAAAGCATCTAAAGTAATGTCTCTTGTGAAACTTAGAAAAAAAGATGAGCTTCCACTTGCATATTTCAAATATTTTTCAAGATATCTTTGTTTGAAGACGGCAATCGAATATATGGACGGTGAACACACACTATTAGAGTGATGTAAATTGGAGTATTTCGTTAACGTTAAAATATTTCAAAATCATTGAACAAGTTTATTTCCATCAATCCTTATAAATGTAGATACACATCAAAGATTCAGAAAATGTTTAGTTCTAACAAAGCTTCAACTATATGATTTTCAAAATAAAGTTCTTCTATAATGTTTTTTTTTCTTAATGTCAAAACTATTAGTTATATATTTTGATGTTTATAACAGAATTTCGAGTAATATTGCGAGAGATGCAATCACATAAAATAGTTGAAATAAATGAACATGCTGGTTGATGATCAAATTAATTCTATAGAAACCGTGAAGATAATAGTCGAAAAGCCGTGGGTAACGAACATTTAAGAAAACAAAACCCGTCAATGATTATTTGTCGTATTTTGAATAATTAAGTATTTGATTCTTTAAATCTCAAACACAAAGAGCAGTATAATCATACTATTTTTTCTATTGAGACTGAGAAAATATTTGATATCATCCTCAATATGAAAAGATGAAATAATAAGGCTGAAAATTAAGTAATCGAAATGCATATTCTGAAATATAATCTGCATTGCGTAAGTATATCTTCTTTTTTTCATCGATTTATGTATATTTAGTTTCGAATTAATATCGAAGTTCGTAAGTAATCAAACTTAACAGCCACAGCCCCGATGAAGTTGTTTGATCTAGATATATCGACAGATTCATGCTATATCAATTGTGTCGGTCATTTATTGAAATATAGGCGAAAGTAAAATTTCATGAAGCAGTTTTATTTTCTGTAAATAATTTCATTCAATCGTATAAATTCATTATTCCAAATAATTTCATACTGTATTCATAATCATTGATATTCTTTCTCGTATTGAACATTTCGAAGTAATTATGCAACTATAAGTTGGAAACAGACGGCAAATCTCTTTTGATTAGTTTATTATAAAGATGAAAATTAAATTTTTATTTATTTTCCCATTAGAAATAATTAGGTGGCTCTAGCATAGTTGGACCTTGTTAGTAAATGTACATCTTTTTGATTGTGAATTACATATACGTATTTCAATTTGATGTCCTAAGTTTACAACGAAGGTCTTCATAGTTGATGAAGTAAATGTGTTTTAAGTAATTAAGAATAACAAGATTGCGTGAATAAAATTTATATTCTACTGTGAATGCTATCAATCGGGTAGAAAGCGATAGGCGAATGTTTGCTATGACTAATAGAAATGACAGAACAAATAAAAAAATAAGATGTAGATTTTGATTAGTATTGAAACTCAATCAATATTTATGATGGAAGTTTTGCTAAGAAAAAACAGTTTTTCTGTTTTGTTCAATTAAGCGATGAAAATAAAGTCTTCATTAAATATTTATTGATCTTTTTTTTTTCGTGTCTTACGACTTATTTTCTATCATATGTATATTACTGACAAATGTTTAAAATCACAATGATGGCTCATCTCTTGTTTCAGAATGAACTATTATTTGACAATAGTTCGTGTTCATGTAATTGAATGAGTGTGTCAAAACTATGAAAGAATTCAAAAGAAAAACGCGCATACACACACCGTTCTCATTCTTTACAGCCGTAATGTATTAAATTATGAACGGAAAGCTCGGTCGCTACTTTTACTAGACTATTGAGTAGGCGGTACAATAGAAAAAGGGAGAGAGAGAGAGTGAAAGAAAATAGACAGGGAAAAAAGTTGCATTTGACGGTAATAATAATTTCTAGATAGCTTACACAATCAATATTGTGCGGCAACATGCTTCAGCAGCAGCAGCAACAACAACAACTACGATTTCCACCAATAACAAAGGAGAAGCGTTTCAAAATTTTAAAAGATGCTACCAAACAACCATATCGGGTATAAAAAATTAATTCGTTGACTTGAATCTTGACATTGAAAAACTAAATCAATTTTTTCGTTTTTTTCTTCATCTATAGATTGGCATGGTTCAATATTATCCCAATAGTGTTAAAAAATTTGTTCAAAACAAGAGTGAAACAGATAATGAAGATAGTGATCCAGATCCAGGCGGTGAAGTAGTTGAAAAGCTTAGAAAAGATCATCAACAACGTGTGGCTGATAATACAAAAGAAGAACTCGATAAAGTTCTCAAACGTATTGATCATGTAAAACGATGAAAAAAATTTTAAGTTCTATGTTTTTTCGTCTCATTGAATCTCTTTAGACTATGAATAATTATGAGTATGCTGTTCAATCTTCTTTGATTCAACATGGAATGACACGTGAGGAATTGACTAGTGATGAACATGTAGCTGATGTTCGAGAATTAGAAAATTTGCTAAACGATACTCTCGCTAAACAACGAGTATTAATTTCATTTCCCATGATGAATTTATATTTATATTCATCGCAACTCTTTTAGTATAAACAACGTTTAACGGTTTTTATTATCGAACAAACGGAACAAGCAGCTGAAAAACTTAGACTGCTTGAGGAAGTTGAACAGGTTTCATTTTAAAGGAGAAGATATTTTCCTTTTGTCTCATTGAAATGATACTATTTATTTATTATTCAAGTTCTTCTCTGAACAAAAACACAATTTTAGTGGTCCTGAATTCAATGATTTCGATGATACAGGTGAAACCAAGGATGATATCGAAGAAACTCTCGGTTCATTTGATGTCAAAGATTGCTTTCTTCATTTAAAATCATTGGTAAATAGAATAACTGAACTCCATGAAGATATTATACAATTGCTAGTACAAAATACAGGAACGAAACAAACAAAGTAAATAGTCATATTAGCATTGATCTCGTCTTTTTACAATTGATTTGTTTAATTTTCTTAGAGTCATGGTCGAAAGGTATTCATTTTATTTCATTTGTATCTGAAATTTCTTGTTGTTCCTATACGGCACCTCTATAGAGGAAAACGGAAATTAGCTCAAGTGACCAAGGAAGCGAAAGAACAATTAGCAGATATTCAGTCAAAACTGCAGATGGCAAATTCAGGTAAAATAAATAATTTTTTTCTTTAAGTATTTTTTTTCAATATAAAAGTTTTTTTCTTTTTATAACTAGAAATCACGGCAAAAGATGAAAAAATTCATACATTAGAAAAAGATATTGAGACAGTGCGCGCTGAACTTAAAACAAGTCAAGAAAATCAAGTATGAAGGCAACAAGTCATCTGCAAAAAAATTATACATTTTGTGAAAAAAATTCGATTTAGAAAAAACTACAAGATGATCTTAAAAGACGTGAAGCTGAAGTAAAGTTTTTCAAAAGAAAGAATACTGAATTCATTGAAATTATTCATCGATATCGACTTCAAGCGGGAGATTTACCTGGTGTTACAATACCGACAAGTCAATTGGAACTTGAGGTAAGTGAAACATGATATAAACCTATATCTTCTTACTTGGAATTGTCCTATTCAATGTCACAGTAGAATGGAATTCTTGTGAAATTTATATGTAAACAGAGAAAGTAGTAAATGCCTTATTCCATATCAACGGTATCGTTTACATAAACGAGTATGAATATTGCATTGCTATCCAACTGTAAAAGACTCGATTGAAGATTAAACGGGAATGTTCAGATTTGATTATGAATGTGTTCTTCTATTCATATTTCTCTCACGAGATTTATACCCGAGCAAATAAGAACTACTTACCTCGTATTTTATGATTTTGGCATTGTTTTCTTTTTAAAAATCACTGAGAAGTTTTATTGAAACATCGCTATGAAAGGGAATCTATTGACTAATATTCATGATCATCGTTACTGTTAAATTTACAGCACTATGTCAAAATTAGGTTCAAGTATCTCCAAGTACTTTTCTATTTAAAACCTAATATTCGTTGACGATCTGATAATTATACAATTATACGGCTTACTTTTTGTGCCACATTGACAAAGTAGAACAATCTATTTTTCAAGGAACGAGTCCTATCCAAAAAAGAACGTCATGTTGTTTTGTAGTTTTATTTATAAAACTTATCCATCAAGAAATAGATGTTACCATCTGTTAGATATTGATGTGAAGCCTTAAATAAGTCCGATGATTTTAAATTTATCAAATCACGAAAAAATTTGCTACCAAATATCCGAATACTCAAGTCAATGAATTACGATTTTCACTAATCGCAACACTGATTGTGATTATGTGATTTGTTTTCGGTTGAGAAATGTTCGACATAAGAATAATATCAAATATTTAGAAAATATTTATGACGCTGAAAAATAGTTAGATATGATTAATCATAGAAATTTGATATCGACGTCTTTTAAAATTTATACAAAGAATCAAAGAGTGATTGCTCTCTGAACTTCGAGTTGGCCTTCCAACGGTTCATGATTATTTGACCAAGTGCTGCATAGCAAGGCTTCCACAAACATTATTTTTTGTTATGCAAAACATCTTGTTGAATACAACAGTGTTTTATTGAATGATCTGGTAGTAAATAATGACCTTGAACTAGTTTGAAACCACATTGTATTCTATTCCATTGTTTATGGCATTCATTTGACGATTTCTACAAGTTTTATGTAAATTGCATAGACAAGACTAGTAAAATCATATTTAACATCGATTTTTCTTCTGGTTCTTATTGGATTTTCCTCGGCAATTCGATGAGATCATATCTTAGTAAATTACAACTATACGTGCAATATAATTGATAGACGAACATTGAGTGTACATGTCCTTTTGTCTTCTTGAGATCATAAAAAACAAACGTTGCTTTTATCTGAAGGCTAAAGAACCTTTTCATCTTACATTGATTTCATTTTTGTTTTAGGACATTGATGATCTAACAAAAATGAGTTGTAAATAAATCTTAATTATCATATTTATAGTTATTTCTCATTTATGACTTCATAGTGGAAACAATTGATGAAACTGAAAGTAAAATTGACAAAGAAAGTATTACAAGTGTTACAGCTAGAGATCCATCTCAACTAGCTGCAAACTCTCCTCCTGGTGCAAGTGAAACAACAGCAAATGTAAGATTTATTCTTTATCATTCGTATAATAAAGTGGACTCATTTGTTAGAATGCAACAAAATCTTTGCCTACAGCAGCCACCATTGCTACTGCAGCTGGAGCAGACAAAGATGTAAGACATATAAGATTTATTTGAAAAACAAAATGTTCTCTTTCTCTGTTATTTTTTTTCATTTTATTTTATTACTTATCAGTTGAAAAAAGCCAAAGCTCGTGTATGTGACTTTCATTGTTGTTGAAATCTTGTTCTATACGTTTATACAATTAGAAAAACAAATCTTTACATTGATTTATTTTTATATGTAGGAAAAAAATAAACGGAAAGCTTCGCGTTCCAAGAAAGAAACTACAAATCAAACCGGTGGTGAAGATCCAGCTGATGCTTATCGTCGTAGTCAAGAATTACTTGAATCCTTATTAGCTGATAAAAGTGACAGTGCTCCTGATCTGAATGCATTATTTAAACCAACACGGGGTATCGATTTAAATATCGTTACTATTGACAATTTACCGACAGCATTTACCAATCTACGACGATTCGTATGTTTGCACACAAATATGAGAGCAGTACAGAGAGAGAAAGAAATCATTTTACATTCATATAGGCCATTATTCGTGTGAAAGAATTAGTAAAAGAACTCGAAACAAAAGAATCAACAAACAAGGAGACAGTACAAATTTTGAAACAAGAATTCGTTGAGCATAAAACAACATATGAAAAGGTAAAGAAAAACAGTAAAGTAGCATTCGATCCTTTTTTGTGAATATATTT
This sequence comes from Rotaria macrura, assembly GCA_900239685.1. Taxonomy (NCBI): domain Eukaryota; kingdom Metazoa; phylum Rotifera; class Eurotatoria; order Philodinida; family Philodinidae; genus Rotaria; species Rotaria macrura. Next base: position 89,328 of record OENT01000526.1, read on the forward strand.
GTTTGTATATATTGTTTCTGACAAAAAATCTTTGATTTTCAACATAGGAACGGCTTCTTTACTTTCTAAGTCTTGATCCAGATGATAGTACTTTACTAGAGGTTGGATTACTGTTGTCTTGTTCATATCCTTGTTTTGTCTTGTTTTGTCATTGATTAGTAATTAGTTTAACAAGTTTCTCACTATAATACTTGTCTTTTTAAGGAACAAAATGCATTAGCTGAAAAAGCAGACCATGCTCATAAACTACAAATAAAAGCACAAAAAACAGCCGAAGAAGCATTGAATCATTTAGAATTATTCATGTCTGAACAAGAGAAATTGGTAATTTTTATTTACACATAGAAATATTTTTTTAGAAAGGTAAAAAACTGAATGTATATTATAGACATACGCTTAAATTCATCAAGAAATAGAAACAGTAATATACATAGGATATGAAAAATAAAACAATCTTACTATCAACATTAATTCAAAACAATTTCTATAGCTTTCATTAAGTTTCTTGAAAATCTTCTTTTTCGTAGGACCAACAAGACGTTGAACGGCAATCCGATCTTGTTCATCGGCATTCCGTTGTTGTTAACAATATGACTGGTGCTAATCTAACTCCACCAGGTAACAATGAACCCGTAGACGAAATGGCAAACGATCGTTTGACACCTAATCAAAAGGTAACGAAAAAAAGAATTTTGCTTTTACTAACTTCTAACATTAACAAACATTACTAACCAGCGTACAGCATCATCGAAAGGTCGATGGCAAAGATTATCTAGTGTTAGTGGGGCATCTCCAAAAGCAGATGCAGTTGATGGGTCAAAATCAAGTTTTCATGACACATCACAAACTTTACAACGTGTATCATCCGGTCTTCATAAAACACCGCCATCAAGACAAAATCAACGAGGTGATTCTAACGAATTGCAATCACCTCGAACGCCATTACTACGTCGTACAACACAAGAGTTATTACGTAAAAAATCTTCACTTGAACAGTCTCAACAAGTACAACATGATCGTTCTGCATCATCATCACGACGAATAAGTGTTGCGATGAATGAAGATTTGATTCCATTATCGAAAGTAGTCACACCACAACCGTTTGAACATACGCCACCTATTCAATCACGTCAAATGACAAGATCGAATTCTATGAATCCAGCTAATAAGGATCATGAAAAATCATCGAGCGGTGAACGAACTTTGTACCCATCAGCTGCACAATCACGTAGAGTATCGATAGGTTTACATCGTTCGCCTGTGCGAGCTGAAGAACTTGAACGTCTACTTACTAAGGTTATTCTCAACCCGTTGTGTCGTACGATGTGTTGCTCTATAGTGCTTGATAATATTTTCTTATTTTCAATAACTACATTTGTCATGATTTTTTTTTTAGCTTGTTAATGATGAAAGAGAAGCATTAGAAGAGTTCCGACGAACATCACTCAAAAGTCGTACATCCTTACGAGAAAAGTACATGTCTTTATTAGAAGAAAAAAAACATGAACTAGACGATCTTAAACAACAAGCTGATATTACTCTATCCCGACCAACAACATCTACACGAGAAAGAAAACCATTCGAATCATTAGAAAATAGTGCAGGTAATTGAAATATCTTTAACATTTAAGTATTCATGATGAAAAACCTATACGATACATTGAATGGCAAAAATAAAATGATTTCTTCTTGCATGGATTTCTTATTACAATAAATAAATATTGATTCCATAATTTCTATTTATCCAACGAGCAAAAATAAAATAGACTATACGTACATGTAAGATCAACAAAAGGAAATTTGTTTTTTAGTACAATAGTTAAAAGAGACTAGCAAAGCATTCACGTCTCTTTATCATTCGTTTTGTTAACTCTACAGAAATAAAAGAAGGAAGCATGTTTTTTAAAAACAACGAAGCACAATCGTTTGTGACGCTGAACGAATAGTCTGCATTGCTAATGCATCTATGATGTTTTTGTGATTATATCTATCGAATATTGATAATATTCTACGTAGTTGTATAATTTAAGATTTCTTAAAGTTTGTTTCTCGAAAATCATTCCAATAGGAAAAGATCATATGCAAGTTTTCACAAACATTTTTTTATTGAAAGACAATAAAATTAACTAAGAGTGTTCAAAATGTACATGAGCACTTTTCACGCCGTCAAGGATACTGAATAAAATTATTCAACCGAAAACATTGCTGAGAAGATTCTTACTGTTTCTGTTTATGTTTTCTATTCAATACCTATCAAATAGAAGTCATAATTAATCAATTATGGTTTTAATGTGTTCAAAGAAATCTTGTTATTTGTGTACATTGAAGTTGAAATCAAAATTCTTTTCTAATAAATATGCATATCGTTTGTTATAATATTTTGTATTTTCTTTTAATTATGATCGATCACATTTAGTTCTCTTTCATTCTCATTGATGAATTACTACTGTTGCAATATATAATTTTAAATTATTCTATGTCTACCGATAGGAAATTGTATGATTTCAGGTCTCGTCAAACAACGATCGACAGGCACACCATTAGATGATAATAGTCCTGGGGAACTAGCTCGTAACAAAGAAAATCGAACAAGTAAATTTTGTTCTCTCCTCATACATTATAATTTATAATTGTAATTGTTTTTCAACTATAGCAAAGTACGATCAACAACAGTCAACATCACTTAACGGGCCTCAAATAACGTCGGATCAAAAAGAAAAGTAAATATAATTATATTCTTCTTGTTTTGTATTTATTTTTCAACAACATCTTATTTTACATCGTAGACAAAATATTCCTCCTACACAAATCATTCAAAATGATCCGTACAAAGTTCCATTTTTTCATTTATATGAAACAATTTACAAGTTTCGTCATTCAATTATAAATTTACTTGAACAAAATAAATTTCTTTCGCTTGCCGATCGTCTTGATATGATTAAGCAATTATCAACAACCGATAGCAATGCAACTAATGATTTTGTTGATAATTCCGAACGTGTACTAAAAGATACAGTTAAAGTGTTGCATACATGTATGACAACACTATTAACAGCCAAAACTGAAAATCAAAACAGAGAAAGAGAACGACAGTTAGAAGAAGAATTATCATCATCAACGAAATCGTTAGCTGTTGATAATGATCAATCGTCACTTATTCATCAAAAAGAATCTATTATCATCGATTTGAATACTAAATATCAAATAGTGTCGCAAGTACTTGATGACAGTAATAAGAAACATACTGAAGAAACAACGTAAGAGAATAGTTTTCCTGTTATTTATTTCCATTTTGAATTATCTATATTTATTTCTCTAGACAAAATGAACGTGTTATTGAAGATCAACAAAAATTAATTCAAAATCTTCAACGTGAATTGATGCGTATTCAAAGACGTTTATCGAAAATTGAAGCCGACGGCGTTGTTCAACCAAGTATTATGTTTACTCGTCTTGATGTTGAACGCAATGAAAAAATACTACACCAAGCAGTACAGAAGGGAAAAGTACCCGAAACAACATTTAATGTAAGTTTATTTCTCGCATGATAATTATATTTAAGCGATGATGATCATGTATGATGCGTTCATCGAACTAATATCTTGCTAATTATTAAGTTTTGAAGAAATTAACTTAAGTTTCTGACTAAACGTTCACATAGATTATTCTTTCTATATAATTATAATTCATTCAATTTGTTTTTCTAATCTCTAGTAGTGTACTTTTGAACACATGGAAGTACGACGTATCATCTATCGATAGATCACTTAATTTATAATGCATAGACAACATCATACTAAAACGTTTTTCATTATTCAATAACATCAGAGGAATCTATATCGAGGAACACAAACTATCCGAGCATTCCCATTTTGAAAGTACTATGTCAACCTAAAGCGCTCCATGACATTGTAATAATATCTGAAGCATATAGTATAGGTAGAATGACGACTGTACTGAATGAACTCTTCTGATAAGTGAACTCCTAGACATGACTGACCACACGACAAATCAAGAGGAGATTTTAAAAAATTTTCAATTTTCTGGTTTTTATATATTATTGCTGGACTAATGTAGTAAAATATAGAATTCACATACTAGATATCTGTTGTTTTCACGAAATTGCATTATCCGTCATATCTATAGTACCATTAAAAAAATACTACGTCGTTTCTCATAATGAAGTGAATTTCAACGATTTTTATGTTATTTACATCGATAATTTCCGATAAATTAACTCAATTTCACGAAGATTTAATTTTAAATCTACTAATAATGAATGAATGAATGAATGCCGATTGTAGAAAAAATATTTTCTTTTACTTTAGGACATAAGCGAAACAATGGAAGATTATGTTCGTTTACCGGGTCAACAATTCAGTAATATCGTTAAGCGATACATTCAACATCGAAAAGCAACTGAACTTGAAGGTGAATAAAATTCAGCAAATTTTTCTTCATATATATATATTTATTTATTTCGATTGTTTTTATTCTAAGATCGTATTCAAAGTGAAACCTTCGATAATGAAACGCGAAGTGTGATGGAAAGAATGGGATCATTCTATGAACGAGTTCGTTTTCAAATAAAAATGAATCTAAGATGTAATAATCAATTTTGGTTCTTATTTTTTAGCGCTCAGGAAAAATAAGTGAACGCATATCAAGTATTCGTCAACATCGTACAACACTAGCACGGACATTAACAGAAAAATTCGATCACCTCGAACACGAGAGTAGCATATTTTTAATTCGTCCAGTTTATTCTTGTCAAGGACGGTATGTATAAGTTGGATATTATGAATAGAATTGATTATGTTCTTTTTTTGTGAAATTCTTTTAATTATAAGAACTGCTGTTCAATCCTATATGGAAAATGAAAGACGACGACAAGAATCATTGTTGAAAAGTAATGAAAGAAAAAAAAAACATCATCGTAGTCAATTGTCGGAATCTGCCAGTGATCCACAAACTGGAAATACTAGTCGAGAAATGGTAACAGCATTATCGTCAGGAACAACATCCGATGATGACGAAAAAATATTTCAGGCAAGAGAAAAATATGAACTTATTTTTTTTTATCGAATGCTTTCTTCTTCTTTTATTTCTTGTTTTCTGTCTATACACACATCTGTATGTATATATTTTAGATTGAAAAAACTTTAACTCAATTGAGACCAACACCAGCTAGCCAAGAATCACTTCAACATGGTGAATCAAGTGCTGAAATTTCTAAGATAGACAATAAACAACGACTAACACAATTAGGTGAAATATCACGTTTACAGGAATTCGATATTCAACGTACAATAATGCCAATGGCTCATGCTAGTGTATCATTAGCAGCAGCTAATGCAAATAGTGGTATTGATCCATCTGTGCCAGCATCTAATTTACGTTCTTATGTAACATTATCACGGCCCGGTGTTAGTGTGACTAATCGAAATGGAAAAGCAAATGAAGCTATACATCAAGTTACAAGAGCAGAATTATCTACTTTGTCAGGTAATCTCAAACATGCGTTTGTTGCTTTTCTTTTTCTGAAATTATTCACTTTGTAAAACTCATAACAGCAAGTCAATTAACGAATCCTCGAACACCATTTAATTCTACTGCTGGTGATTTAAGACGCATAAGTCCACCTTTGCCGCCAATAAAACGATCATTAGCGACAAGTGAATCATCGACGGTCGATGGAAGTAAGAATTGAAAAAAAACTAAATAATATTTTTTTAATTCTAAAATGAAAATACGTTCTTTTTTAGAAAAAAATGATGAACTTCTTCCATCAGTTAGTAATACTGAATTCAACCCGAATGATTATAAAGTGAAAGAAGAAAAGAATGAAGAAAAATAATTTCATAAAACTTAATTCCTTTTATTTTCGAAATTCTATGAATAAATTGCTTTACAGAAAAAATATATATAATTTTTACGTTTGAAAAAAAGATTTGCAAAGAATACACAGCAATCAAATCTAGTGTATTACTTTTTTTCCTACACTTATTAGTTGGAATATTCAATTTAACTTCAAAGAACAAATCCATTCATATTGACTAAAAATGTGTGCGTCTGCGCCAGCACCGACGTCACTGATTCTCGTGAGTGCTTACAGAAGTAACGAGGATTATATTGCTGTATAAATTAAAATTCATGGCGTGAATTGTGTTTAATTTGAATAAAATATTTCTGATCAAGTCTGGTCTAACAAGTTGTTATAGCGATAACCGATACTGAAAACAAATCATAGTAGTTTACATGCTATTAAATAGATTACTCAGTTGACTCTAGCAAGTAAATGACAATCAGACGTGCTCGTCTGAATAAATGGTTTTCGTGTATCGCATTATTTCATATTCAGAAACATCGTGATTTATGAGATAACGAACTATGTAATGAATTTTTAGCAAAGGGCTTTCATCTAAAAAATAATTGTTTTATTCAAAACTACAAAATTAAGGAAAGCCTGGTTTCTTGCCATCCTTAGAATTCAGGCGAAAAAAAAATTCGTTTTCTAATCATTTATAGATGAGAATTTCTTGATCAAAATGTATTTATTCTATTTTAAATTCAGTATAATTGAATCGAAAGGATTTTCAGGCATCCATTGTGATGCAATTAGTTAATGCAAACATCAGTTTAATATCAATCATGATTTTCTGAAAATCTTAAGTATTAACTATTCCTATGACTAACTGTAGTTCATTTAACTCACTCTTTCATATAATCTGAACTATTTCTATTCATTAGTCTTCGTTATAATGAATAATTAAAACAGACAAATAATAGCATGAAGTCGTAGAATTCGCAATTTCTTTTGAGTTGGCATGTTATAATGATTACACTTGACAATCATCAGATAACACACGGTTGAAAACAAATATTATAGCTCAGTATTGAAATATATTCGATGTCATTATATTTAAATATAAGCTACCTAAGAATAGTATTACTTGAGAAACTTCTCCGTATTGTGACATATTCCATATTAATGATATTCAAGTCTACTAAAAAATGCTTTTATGATTGCTTGAGATTTCCATGATTGTTGGAAATCTACTCCATTTGAGTTTTTCACAAATTAATAAAAGTAAGTAATTGTTACAGCGGTGAATAAAATCATGCAATGCCATATTATACATTTTCAAAGATCGACTAATCGATAAATACTAGGTTATTCTGTCTTCTTGAAGTGTAGTTATAGCAAGGAGGAAACAGCTGATTTCTGTCACTTTTCGGATTTTTTTGATTTTTTTTGATTTAAATCGATTGATTTAAATCAAAAAATTAGAAAAATCAAAAACATCGGGAAAATCAGAATAACCACGGAAATAAAGAAAATCGGATTTAAACTGTCCCTCTCTAGATTGATATTTCGAACAACAAGAATATCAAATTTAATCATTTCAATCAAGTCATATGAATGTTTTTTGATTTTAAATCAATTTTGAATGAAAAAAATCAGCTGTTTTGCCCTTGAGTTGTAGACAATAAACAGTATCATTTGTAGTACACAGCTTGATTGTTTTTAATTGTTCTCATAGATTTCATGGATAAAAAATGATGCAATAAACACGAATGTGACCGTGTATTTTCAAACAAGTTCATCTATACCTATAAATATCACAAACTCGGTCGATAAGTATCGAAGTGAATGATAAGTTTATAATTAAGTACGAATTAATGACAGGTGCCCTAATTCTACCAGAAAACATTGACTTTGTATAGTAGATTGATTTAGAACGATGTCAACTATACTGTGGTATGGAGTTAATAATAACTTTCCTAAATATATTGAACATTTTTGCGTCGATTTATATGTGTTTGATAATACAATAAGCAATCTCACTTGCATAAGATTCATAACAACATGAGTAGAATTGAACTGTTTTCAATTTCCCAACTTTGCCTAGTTATGCTGTAGCGGGGGTGAAAGTATCTTTTACTTCTTTGTATCTCATACTTACGTCGAACGGCATCTTTTTTTCAGAGTTGACTGGATTTTAAGAACTGGACTGTCTTTATTTTTAACTAAAAAGTAAACCACTAGGACCGGGTCGTCAAATTCCATGAGCTCGTGCTACTCTTGATAAAGTTGAGGTTAATCTTTTTTGAAATCTTGTTCGTTAAGTCCAGTTCAACTCTGAAATAAGATGCCGTTCGACGTAAGTATGAGATATAAAGAAGTAAAAGATACTTTCACCCCCGCTACAGCATAGCTAGGCAAAGTTGGGAAATTGAAAACAGTTCGATTCTACTCATGTTGCTATGAATCTTATGCAAGTGAGATTGCTTATTGTATTATCAAACACATGTAAATCGACGCAAAAATGTTCAATATATTTAGGAAAGTTATTATTAGCTCCATACCACAGTATAGTTGACATCGTTCTAAATCAATCTACTACAAAGTCAATGTTTTCTGGTAGAATTAGGATACCTTACTCTAAGTGACATTACTAATCATACTGTCTTGATTTTCTATTTGTCTCATCAAAGAGAAAACAAAATAAAGAAACGAAACTTTAAAAGGAGTCAAAATTAAATCTCAATCGTAATAGCAATCGACATCTGTAAATTTTGTTATGAGAATTATTCAAGACGATAAGTCAATGTATTATTTTTTGAAAATGCTAAAAAATATTAACGACACGTGGAACTATTGGAAACTAACTACTATTAGTCTTGAACTGAATTATTATTCTACTCTTTAATTTTCTGTATTATTTAATTTATTCTCTTCCACACCAGTAGAACTTATTTACACGATGTTGCAGAAAGAAGAAGAGTAAACTTTGAGAAAACCGTATTTTACCATGGGATGCATTCTTACTGTCAACATTCTCACAAACGAATGAAATACTATTGATTCCATATTATATTCGAACTAAAATTTTTACTAGCTGCTTTTTGTTTTTCAACATGTACTTTAGATCTCACAGGCTATCGTTAATATCACGTTACCAAAACTGTTTGTATGGATCATTCGAGAGAAATACTCTTTAAGACCATACATAAAGCTTGTGCAATGTGAGAACTTGCACTGTTGAAACGCACTTTATGATTGGAACGAAAATATTTTAATAAGTCCAAACAGTTCGATAAATACATGTTCGAATGAAATTAAAAATATACTACTATACAATTACTTTGTTTTTCATACAAAATCAATAATTTCATTCAAAGGTTAAATCTGAATGCTATGCTGTAAATGGCAATATGATCAATATTCTATGAATAGTACGTTGATTGAACAACTGAATAGAATGCATCACGTTCTATTTCTATTTAAACACTCAAAAAAAAAGTATGAGTGTGTAATCAGAAAAAAATCGAACACTTTCTCATGTTCAAAAATGAGCTCTTCATTCGAATTCATCCTTTCCACTAACTTCTTAGAACCTATCCGAAAAGTTTCCTTCCTTTGATATGATGCTGAAAAACCGACACACAGTAGTGGTCAAAATTATAAGACTACTACAGACGTGCTATTTTTTTCTTATTCTTTTCTCTGATACTTTACAAATTTTTCGTTAACCCAGGACTTTCATTTCGACAACAGGATTCAATCGGATCTGATCAGATTTTATGGTGAACTTCTATAAAAACCGACGGAATCCTGGTTGCAGAACAACATTCGGATCCTTAAAATTGGAATCCTACAAAATCCGTTATAGAGTTCTGATAGACCTCGAATGACGTCATCAAATACTAATTGGCCATCAGATAATAAATCACTATTCTCCCATCAGATCCGATACTCATTCCTCAACCAGAATTGCGTTGGGTTGATCGGATCCGATCAGATATTGTAGAATCCATTATCGGATTCAATCACCTGGGAATGTTGTTATGATCTGACCCCTATAGGGTTGATCATGCAATTTATTCTCAACGGTTTATTCTCTCTGTGCCATGTCCATATATATATATATATATATACACATAGGTATTGTTATACATGAAGCTAGTCGTCTTTTCCTTTCTTCAATTTTTCTTCTTTTTTCGTTTTTGCTAAATCATTTCGTTATTGTTGGAACATAAAAGATAGTTATGTTCTTCTGCTGCCTTGCCATTTCGAGCAAAAGTAGAGTATAAAAAATGTTTTGAACTATATATAGTGTCAGATATGCGATTTCAGACTATTTAAATGTACAGTTTATTATTTCACAAATGTATTAAAAAAACAAGTTTCACAAACAAAGAGTCGAGATTTCACTGGCCAAAATTATAAGACCATCCGATTTATTTCTAACATTTTTTCCACTATTCTCGCTAATAATTTTTTGCATGTTCCTTCAAGATATTTACTGCATTGCCTAATATGACTTGGCGTGGAGTCAATGCATCTTTTCGTTTGCAGTGAATAGATGTTATGCCAGTCCAAATATCTTGAATCATGATTTGCTATATCACAGAATTCTTTGGTTTCATTTTTTCCAAATTCATTATAGATATAATCTCTCAAATTTTCTATTTTACTAAGATCAGTAGATATACCCAGGGCAAACAATCAGATGTTAAGATCTCATAAGTTTCTGCATCTGATCTTATATGATCGTTCAAGATCCGACAAAAACTCGCACGAAAATCGTCGTCTCTGAGATCTAATATCAAGTCGCACAATCAGATTCATGAAAGATCTTACACATTAATAAGATCTTACACATTAATAAGATCTTTCAAGAATCTGATAGTGCGACTTTATATTGGATCTCAGAGACTACGATTTTTTGTAGGATTTCCCCCATATTCCAAGTTCATGTATGTATTTCATAAGATCTTGGAATATGGGTGAAATCTCACAAGAATCTGACAAAAAATCGTCGTCTCTGAGATCTTGCATCAGATCTCACAGTCAGATTCTGGAAAGATCTTATAAATGTGTATGATTTTTCAAGAATCTGAATGTCTGATCTGACGCAAGATCTCCGAGAGTACGATTTTCATACGATTTTTCGTCTGATCTTACAAGATCATACAAGATCAGATGCAGAATCCTATCAGATCTTAACATCTGGTTGTTTGCCCTGGGGAGAGAATAATTAATTTCATTGAAACCCGGGTCGAAAACTCTGACACAAGATCTTATGAACTACATACATGAGCTTGGAATATGGGTGAAATCTGACAAGAATCTGACAAAAAATCGTCGTCTCTGGCATCTTACATCAGATCATACTCTGTTTTCCTCGAAAGATCTTGCATTCACTTTATTTGTATTAAAAACATTACCCAGGTCGAAAAATCTGACACAAGATCTTATGAAATACATACAAGATCTTGGAATATGGCAGAAATATTTCAAGAATCTGACAAAAAATCGTCGTCTCTGAGATCCTGCATCGGATTGCACAGTAAGATTCTTGAAAGATCATACACATTTATAAGATCTTTCCAGAATCTGACTGTGAGATCTGATGCAAGATCTCAGAGACGACGATTTTTTGTCAGATTCTTGTCAGATTTCACCCATATTCCAAGATCTTGTATGTTGTTCATAAGATCTTGTGTCAGAGTTTTCGACCCGGGTAGTCGAACATCTTGTAAGCAAGATCTTGGCCAAGATCTTGGGTAGAGATGTGTAGGATCTTTGGTACAGGTATGTAAGACCTTAGCTACGAATTCATAATATCTTGGATACGTACTAAGATAAAACGACTTGCATGTATCGCGATTTGCGACACCATGTAAGTCACATTCTGAAAACGTGGTTTGAACCTATTGTGCAACGCATTTTTTACTTTTTCTGTAAAACGTATACGATATTTTTTAAAATTATTTGAAATTTCTTTATTCGCTCCCAAAGAATTCAAGCAAGTCAGATCTGGGGACTTGACTAGCTTTGCGTTGGTTGGATCTCTGCGAGACCACTTCAGGACTATCATCTCCCAATCATCGATCGAGATCAGCATGTCCGTGAATAATTAATAATCGAGAAATAGTATTGAAAAAATTATTTTGAAAATGTTTGTTTCCTACGGTCAATCGTATTGTTTATATACGACTGTATATGCATAACAGAATAGTGAATGACTACTATAGTCAGCATCGAAATATACGTATGATGTCGCTTTATGTTTTTACTCAAGATCCTGTGAGAAGATAATAGTAACTGATAGCTTGTCCATGATCTTGCCAAGATCCTATGTACAGATATATCTGATACAAACAAGATATACACATACAAATTACCTTTTCAAGATCTTGATAAGATCTTGCTTACCGGTTTCAAGATTTCAAGATCTTGCTTACAAGATGTTTGACTACGAGGGCCGTTCAGAACATTGATATTATGATCATTGAACCATTTCATTGAATAGGTCGATGGATGAGGTGGTCCATTGTCTTGCATGAATACTTGTTCTTTATTTGAAGAATCCGATGTATTTTCAATGAACATTTGTAAAAACCTGTTCAATAATCTTCGCATAAGCTGGACCATTAACCTTACCAGAATACATGACCAACGGACCACAAACATCTCCTGACATGCAGTCCAATACGCTCACATATCTTCCACCAACAACTTACACCCTTGAAACAAAACTGAATGGTTCATTAGATTCGCCCTTTAGACATCGAGCAAATGTACGATTCCTACGATTAAATACTTCGTAGTGTGCTTTATCATTCTAAGTGATGTTATTCCATTCTTTCAGCCGATCTTGATGTTCCTTGGCGAACGTAAGTCATTCTTTTATATGAGCAGGTTTTCAAAATACCTTCGATTTTGCCGTATAACGTTTTTAATCCATATTTCAAAGACGACGACAGATCGTTCTAGCACTCGATTGTTTACTATTCGAGAGTACGAATTCAGAAGATAATGCTTGATTAGATTTCTTTCGATCTCCTTTGCACTAACATAATAAATTTTGGTCATCAGTTGTTGTCCATGCTCGTTTACATCCTTCACCAAGTAATTTTGACAGAAGTAAATTTCGTTTTTCTTTCATGGCTACAGACAAAAGCATGTTTTTCAAATGCAAAAGTGCCTTAGCGACTTGAATTAGAGTCTGAAGACCTAATTTTTCTGGAAAAAAAATGTTCAGAAAAATGTCGATAACTCACGTTCCGAATGACGTACAGATCTGAATCTTATTTTCCGGAACAGAGCAAACATTTCTCTGTCAGCTGATGTCAAATTCGTTGAAAAATACTCAAGTGACTTCGTATACTGAGCGTGACAATAGTTGGGGGATAAATTATTTCTCCACTTCTGCTGTGTTCTTTATTTTGCCGGTCAATGTATTTTTTGGTGCTTATTCGGCCGTTTACATGTAAAACTTAAATAAGTTTTTAGAAAAATTCATTTTTCTTTACGAAAATGACATTTATCTAACATAAAACACACATAACTAGATTCCTCTGGCCATGCTGCATGGACTCGTATATTTTTCATGATAATGCAAGTTTATTTTCCTCGACTTTTTACATCAACAAAATAAAAAAATTGACACTAAGCGCTGTTCTGTGTTCCTAATTATGCCGGTCAATGTAAAAACTTTTCCTAATTATGCCGAGACCTTGAAATACAAACAGAATTCATCAAAACGTTTTCGATTCAAATTCGGATACATAGGTTCATCGTTATCTGTAGGGATGCACCGGTGACGGTAACCGTTACAATCGGTAACCGTTCCAACGGTAACCGTTACAATCGGTAACCGTTCCACCGGGACCCGTTCGTACCGGGACCCGTTCCACCGGGACCCATTCCACGGGGACCCGTTCCGCCGGGACCCGTCCAACCAGTAACCGGTAAAACTGATAAGTATTCTGCCGATAGGCGAGAAGCACCTCCAACATCCGGTAAAAGACGGTATTAACCGATATAAACGGTATAAACAGGTTCATACCGGCTTATACCAGCTTATACCGGCTTACACCGGCTTATACCGGCTTACACCGGCTTATACCGGTTTATACCGGTTTATACCGGCTTATACCGGCTTATATTGGTTTATACCGGTTTATACCAGCTTATACCGGCTTACACCGGCTTATACCGGTTTATACCGGCTTATACCGGTTTATACCGGTTTATACCGGCTTACATTGGTTTATACCGGTTTATACTGGCTTATACCGGCTTATACCGGTTTATACCGGCTTATACTGGATTATACCGGTTTATACCGGTTTACACCGTTTATACCGGTTTATACCGGCTTATAACGGCTTATACCGGATGTTGGAGACTCTTATCGACTATCGGCAGAATGCTTATCGGTTTGACCGGTTACTGGCTGGACGGGTCCCGGTCGGAACGGGTCCCGGTGGAACGGGTCCCGGTGGAACGGGTCCCGGTGGAACGG
>OENT01000527.1:0-103231 GCA_900239685.1 Rotaria macrura
ATACGGTCCCTCGAGACAGATGAAGCTAGCTTATCATGGCTACGCACACGCTCTATGAACAATGATGTAATCTTCTGTTATGTATGAGTCGAGTGGGGTCGAATCAAATCGAACCTAATACAGAAATCAACCGAATAAAATCGAATCGAATTGAGATTTTCTATTCGTTTCGGTCTCTGATAGACACCAAGTCGAGTCGAGAATTCTTCAGAAAAAAAGTGTTATTTGTTATTGACCTGTTATTTATAACAAATAAAAAAAAAGTTATTGTTATTAGTAACAAATAACAGAAATAGTTATTATTATAAATAATAATAACTTGTTTGTTATGGTTATAACTAACAATAACAATAAATTCTCACCCCTATTTCACAACTCATGAATTGATACTTGGCGAAATACGAAAGATTTTTAAACAGTCAGCTCTGCTCAACGGATACTATAAAAGATTTGTGAATGGTTTTATAGCTTCATCTCTTTAAGAAATATTGTTAAAAATTTATAGAAGTTAACCAAGTTGAGTTGTCTTTACGCTAAAAACACCATCAAGTCAAAACATTAATAAAACAGATTTTCTAATGGTTCCATTTGTACAGAAAATACTCGACAGTTTAGTCGATAGTCAATGTGAGATCGAATTTGATCAGAGCTTTCCTGAGAGCCTTGATGGATTTAGTATGGTCAAGCAAAAAGTATCATTGGAATTGTTTATAAATATCTGCAAAGATTTCTGCGACGGAAATAATCAGTTTTTCTCAATAATAGTTAAAGAAAAAGTAAGATTTAATTAACAATATTCGTATGGTTTAGAATCGAAGAACTTTCATCAGATTCTGTTCCAATGGCGTTTGTACAAGAGTTGATGTATCAGTTGAACTGAAAATATTCAACAGGATCAATAGCTCGATTTACTCTAGGAAGCAATCTTTGCCTTTTCATCTAACAGTTTTTACAATCTTAGTAGTTTTAAAAGTAGTCTATGAAGTATCAATTGTTTTCTAGCAGGACAAATTTAAATGACATTAAATTGAAATTTGTTCAAAACATAAACTGAGAATTGTTCGAAGTTTATTTCGTAAAAAAGAGAAGACTACTCTCGATAATGTCCACAGTGTCGAATGATATTTATTCACTTTTACTTCAGGACGAAAATAGAAACACACCTTCGTCAGTTTTCCAAAGTATGAAATCTAACTCAGAGCAATAATTCATTAGTAACGGAACGATGATAGAATGATTTCTATTATAAGTTAGAAACCATAGATTAATCTTGATACATTCATAATAACTCGAACTAAATTTCTCTTGTTGTCAAACGTTGTGAAACATAAATATGAGCTGCGCAGGCTAAGATTCCCTGTGATTTACAAAATAATAAAAAGCTATTCTTATTTCTGATTCAACACGGAATTTCTGTCTTGATTCATAGAGAAGACGAATCAAGTGAGATACCATATTTAGATAATTAAAAATCTAATCTTTAGGTTCCGGTTATAGTACAAAAATGACGTTGATCGGTAATCAAGCTCTTGTTTTCATTCAAACAACAATGATTGGTGAGATTTATCCATTTGGTGGTCGTCTGTCACCAGATTTGGCACATTTTGCACGTAATGAGATTGTTGATTTTCTTTCTTATTTACATCCACGACGCACTGGTGGTTTATTGTATACTAATTTACGAACATTACTCCATTTTAATACTCGAGATTTTTTTAATTTATTAACAATGGCATTCGATAGTCATGAATTTTTAAATGATATCGATACAATCAAACGACGTGCATTTTGTGACATATTACTTCGTGTAATGGTAGATGATGTTCAATTTTCATCGCATCAGATCAGTATTTTATTTAGCTTTTTATCAAGACAACTAGCTAAAGCTGGACAACAACATATATTTGTTCAAGGCATGCTATTCGAACAGGTAATTAATTACAGAATGTATGATTCAGTTGCATTAGGATGGATATAATCTTGAAATACCATTGTTTTACGTTGTCTGCAAGAAATGCATTCCTTTTTTGTTTTCAGAAGAATCTTATTCGCATTTCTCAGCTAGTTTATAGGTAAGGAAATCAGGTGCTACTACCAGTTTGGTAGGACTAACTAAGAAAAATACGTAAGAACCATATCAAGAGATGATTTTTGAAATGTCATCTAAGAGAATACGAAAATATCGGGGTGAGCTCTATCCAGGAAATTACACTGGTATAAATGGAGTGTATCATGAAAATGTTTGTTTTTTGATACTGTTAAAAAATCTGGTTAAAAGTTCATAATGATTTTAGCACACTTAAGCGTTTTAGTTTTCTATCCGAGTTCTATAACGAACCAAATGCAGTAGAGTTAAGATAGCAGCAATTATCTCAAGAGTACAATCGCAGTCAAACAGAAGCAATTAGTGACCTGCTGTCAAGATCTTAAATGCCTTACAAAAGTTCACTGCTGAAAATCGTGTTGCTAGATTTTTTCTAATGTGCATAGAGTTGTTGAAAAACGTTCTTACCAAATCTCGTGAGTCTTCAGATTTTTATTTTTCTTACGCATGCCATTGTTGAAAAGAAGTTCGATGTTCCAAACATCATTGCGTTAACTGCTTTTCTACGCATTGTTGAATGTGATGCATTTACCCTGATAGCTCTACTGACTATGAAAAATCAACGTTAGAATTTGAGCTGAGCGTATGAAATTATTGGAAAAGGCAAAAAATCATTGTTTTACAACTTTTTTTCGTCGTCCTAGTCCGTTTACATGTTGAATTTCGTTCTCGTTTCGAAAAATATAGAATCGAAATCTTTCGAATATTAAAACATCGACTATCTTGACAATAGTCAACATTTTTCAATGACAGAGCATTTACTATCAAATTAAAAGTAGCCTTATTTTGTCAAGTCGACGTGTTGATTTCTCATCGTTGTATCATAATACTATTTATGATTCATCTCATTCAAATAATGAATGGGAATTAAGAGTTAGAAGTGATAATTCAGAAGAATCCGTTTCGTTATGTAGATTATCTTCAAAACCTCGACATCGTTTTGGACCTAAATATAGAATACAGATTTCTTCTTGTTGATTGTTCAAATATTGATTTGTATCGATAACATGTTGGTAAGTCAATGTACTTAATCGATCCGATGATGATGAATAATCAAAATCATTTGTAGTGTTGTATTGTTTTTCATAAAATATTTCATGACAATTCGGTAAATGAATATGTTGTTGATTATGATCTGAAGTGCATTGCTTTATTTCTATGCTATCGTCAGTAGATGGATTCAAAGTTTTGTTTTCTGTGTAAACAATGAATTTCACATATGAAAAAAACAGAGTATTTAAAAAAACAGTTACTTTTCCATTGATCATTAATCGACAGCGTATTTATTGAAGATTTTGATATCATTCTTCCATCGTATTCATTAATATCTTCAGCAACAGATTGCTTCGGTGACTGTTGACCATTTTTTTTCATATTTATAATTGATCGATTCCAGAGTGAAGAACTTTGTTGAGATAATGTCATTGATTTCCCATGACAATCCGAATTAGCTAATATTATACAAAGAATTAGTAAATTTGATGTAATTATGAATGAAAACAAACGTACATTGATCCGTAGTTTTGAGACTTTCACCTTGATCTTGATCATCTAAATAATGTGATTTAAAAAGAATTCAAGTTCCAACGTGTGACAGATGAAGAAAGAACCTCGCAGGGTTGCAAAGATTTTTCCGATTGTTTTAAATTCTCAAGGTTATACCGTCGGTGGATTACATAAATTATTTTTTTTGCAGATAATTTCCGTTTCCTTTAAAAGGGAATAACATGATATTGAATATTGACTGGGATTCAATCAAACACGTCAATGCAGTATTCGTCCCTTTCGAAAGCCGTACTTTTTTGTTTAGAAACTATAATAAATCTAGTGGAGTTATCGGAATTATCAAAGGCTGATTTTTTCCCGATAATCGATCAACAGTATTCCGAGCTAATTAACATTGAGACTAAATCGATGACTCCGATGATCTTCTGAAAAAAGGTCCATTTCTCTTGAGGTGAGTCACTCGTGGAGAGTTGAACAATTGCATTGAGAGTTATTGAGAAGACCAACAAGAGATTGAGGAAGTTCATTAAAGAAAAGTAAGACATTCCTTTGATCTAGAGTCCTGGATGTTACGACGTTTTTTTACCCTAAACCTAGCCTACTGAATAACTTCGTACCCTAGTCCTACCGTAACCTATAGACTTCGTAGCCTTACCCTGTCCTATCATAGAGATTTTTCATTTTACATCCTACGATGCTCTTAGAGTATCAAGTTCAAGGAAAAATCAGTATAAATTTTTTCTTCGATATGTTTCAACATATTTTATTGATTTTTAACGAGAATTAAATACAAAACTTTTAAATATTTCGAAAATTTCTTAAAAATAAAATATCGTTAACAACACCACTGCTTAGGTCTTGTCTTCTTTTTGACAAAGAAGATGTTAGAAATGTATATTAAGCTCAGCTCTGTAAAATTTTTATCTATGTGAACTCATCCTTAATTAACCCCTGTTTTTTCTGGTAACCTTACCTTGCCCTAACCTAAGTTGCCTTTATTCTAAACTTGTCCTAACCTATGAGCTTTGCAACCTAATAAACCTACTCTGTCCTATAGGTTAGCAAATGTTAGGGTAGGATAAAGTTGACCTGCAGGACTTTATTTTGATCTGGAGAACAGAACAATGATTCCTATATCATTAGCATGGATATTCGTACAATTCTTTTTAAATTTTATTTACATGTGTATCATAAATATTTTCTCATATTTGAGAATTCGTAAATAAATATTGGTGATTTTTCAAATCTAGAAGAAAAGAAATACACTCATAGTTTATTTTTACTATAACAAAACATACAATATGGATATACCTCTTCTCTTAGCATACAATACATTTTAGAATATATACTATTTTATCTTGATAAATATACACATCTATATATCTGTAGACTGTATGTCAAGAAATATATTTAAAAAAAAACATGTATCTCCATGCTGCAAAGCTTCATGAGACATTTGTAGCATAGTGATGGGTGTATTCCCTGTGGGCTTTTCTAGTGATTTTTTCTAGTTTTTTTCGTTTTACTTGTTATTGTAAGTGTTAAATTTGATTTGTTTTCAATTGAAATTTTATTATCAAGAATCATGACATATTGTTCTCTGCTATTTTCAACAGATGCTTCCAATAATTTAAACATACAAGTAGATTCTTTGAGGGATGGGTCATAAATAAACAAGAGATTATTTGAATTATTTAATCTTTCTTGAAAGATATCTATGCGTTTATCATCATCGCCTGAAAGGCTCTTGTTATTCTCTATTGATTCCAATGAATTCATTGGTAATTGTAAATCAGATGATAAAGTATCGATGGTTGTTCGTTGCCAAACGGGAACGAGCAGTCTATTTTCATGAAATGCTAAAAGAGTTGGTATTGTTCGAATATGATAATATTCTGCAAGTTTCAAGGCTTGTTCGACATCAACTTCATACAAATCAATTCGATCCCGGTTCATTCTTACCCATTGATGAAGACCAGATATTGTTCGTTTTGAATATGGACAATAGCGAGCATAGAAAAATACGATTGATATTGACTTCTTGTTTTTTTCGACACACGTTTCTAAATCACTCAACGTTTTTATTGAATAAATATTATCTGTAGAATTCATCTGATCTTTAAAATCATCGTCAACATCATGATTCGATAAGTCGATTGAGGGTGATTTTTTTTCATGTCCGATAGTTAATATCTGTTGCGTATTAGTTATAGGAGTTGTGATTGATTGTTGTATGGGATTTGTATCAGATTTTAAAAGTTGACTATGATCAATGATTGTTGATGATTTGCTAACAATTTTTTCATTAATTGTTACTTTTTTCTTATCTTTCTGTGAGATGTAAATAAAATTTATTCTTTTATCTTGGTCTTTGTTATTCTATAACTTACGTGAGACAATGTCCGTTTTTTCCCAATATTTTTCTTAGCTTTCTTCTGACCATCGTCTTTGTTCGTTGAATTTCTTTTTTCTTTTCGGCAACAACCCATAGGATTCTTTTTCTCAATCTTCAAATAATAACAATGATAATAATAATATAAATCGCATTTCTACTAAATTACACGAGGAATAATAAACGAAAAACAAAAAAGAACGATAATCTGAAGCGCGCACTGATGTCTGTTTTCATTTAGGTTCTTGAATATCTTTGCAAATCAGTTGTGACATCTATAAATACTAGTGATGACAGTAAAGACGAACGTGAACAAGCATTAATTGATGTTATTCAAGCTGCTGGTTTACAAGCATTCGATTCTAAACGTTTACTTAGTCTTGCAAGACAAGCACAATTTTGGCGTGTTTGTGAAATAATTTATGCTGAAAAAAATGACTACGATCTTATTCTTGAATGTTATTTAAATGATAGACGTCGACGATTGCAATTATTTCGATATATAAGAACCCTATGGCCAGCACTTAATGAAGGTGAACGTAACAAATTTCATACGAAAATAATGGAGAATTTCATTCAAATTATTGAAACAGATTCATTTAAAGCATTTAAATTATTTTGTATTTTTTTTCAAATGGACTTAGGAAAAGTATTAAAATTACTAGGGAAAAATGAACAAGCACAATATGGAATTTTAAAAGTAAGAAAAGCCGAATGTTAATTTTCTGAGCCTTCTTGTTGTTAGTTTCAAAGTAAAAGATAATTGCTCAAGAATATCTGTGAACGTTTTTCAGTACGAATTTATTTTTAGTACAATAATAAGCTATAATTAGAATACTATTCTACTTGTCGGCTCGAAATAAGTAATGAAGAGTATCGTTTCATAAAACAAAATCTTTCATAATAACTATCAGTTCATATATCTGACCTATTTATAGTATTAGAGATAAGAATCTGTAGATTATAAACCAATCAATCTTAATATGTTTAAAGCTGAAATTTTTGATTTTAACAACATTTCAGAAAAACAAACAAACAAAAAACATACAACAGAACAGAACAGATTTTTATTTAAAAAATAGAAAATCAAAGATGTGGAATTGATTTGCATGCATGAAAAGAGCTAACGATAGATGACAAGATTTTGCTAGTACTCTTTTCAAACTAAAATGCCTAATAGCATTCATAAAGAAAGCATACATATCAAAATATGTACCCACTGTGTTCATTTATTTTATGATTTTATAAAAACAAGTAATTCACATCATATGTCATCATCTTACTTTCGTTAGTCCTATTATCGAAATTTTCTTTGAATGTTCAGAGTAACTTTCGTTTTGTTTAGAGTTGCTTCGACTACACAGATGATACAAAATCATCATCATCATCGTCTTCCTCTTCGTCGTCTGCTTCAACAATAATTCATATTGACCCATCACATTATTTGCATTACATTGATTTACTAGCCCGAAATGATCCAGCTCAATTATTATCATTTCTTAGAACAAAATCTGAATATTATCGTGAAAAAGACGTTCTCGATATAATACAGATATATCAATCACCATCATTGATATCATCGATTGCTTATCTACTCGAACGTCTAGGTCAATACGCTGAAACATTCGATCTTTTACTAGAATCAATGCATGAATGGAAAACCATCGAACAATTATATCAAATGGCGTTGGTTTGTGTTCATTTTTGTCAACGTACAACTGTAAAATTAAAAAATAAGAAAGAACGTGAAGATTTATGGTTTAAATTTCTTCAAAAAATTTTAGAAATATCCTCCAAATCATTTGATGGTGAACAAGCAGGTGCATTTCGTCGTATATATGGTGAAATATTGAATAGTATGATCGGCTATGTTACATTACCATCAATACTTGAACTTATCATGGGTACAGATGCTCCTCATGTAACGAAAGGTATTCGAAAAAGTTCTGATACTAATACACGTAGTACATTGGAAATACGTCAATTGATTCAGTCGATGTTAGAAAATTGTTCATTCGAATTACGTTTACTTGAAACAACACGACGTTTGTTACAACGTGATTTAAAGGATGATATTCAACAGATGTGTAATACTATGAACCGTAGTGTATCAATACGTTCAAATCAATGCACATATTGTCAAAAATCACTTTATCAACAACAAGATACTGATAAAAAATATGAGCAAAGAAATAAATTCATTATATTTGGTTGTCGTCATGTTTTTCATGTACGCTGTTTAATAGAACTTCAAACAGAACAATTAAATAATAATTTTTGTCCACAATGTACAGCAAGACCGTTGTTAACAACAGCAACAACAACAGCAACAACAACAGCAACAGCAACATCAATCATACGACCAGAAATAAGACGACTAACTTCAGTACATTCAGATCAAAATGAAAAACAAATTGCATTAAGTAACATTCAACAGCAAGTTATCACAACAATACTTGAAAGAAAACGTTTGAATGTTCATCGATTAAATATAGATGATAATGACGAAAGAATTCAACTATCGACGAACAAGCCGAATTCATCATCAGCATCGTTACTATTACCAGAAAAATGGCGAGAATATCTTTCGTCATCAGAATGATAAGGAGACACATGCACTAGTCAATATCCTTTATTCTCGATCGATCAATGATTCTTGTTTTTTAAAATGATAGAAATAATATTCGTTTCCCATTGATGATTAATTTTATTCTCAAAAAAGAAACCAAAACTTCAAAATGTTGCATTTAATTATGAACATTTAATTTTCGATGATTAGTCTTTCACTGGAAATTCTTGTGACTATTCTGTTCGCTTGTTTGATTTGTATAGTTCCTTGATTTCTTTTTAATTTATAATTTATTCAAATAAATTCTTTATTCTGTTGTAATTTATTCTTTGTGGCTTTCAAACGTACATACAGAAGATAAAGCAACAAAAGCGATATGTACAAATAGCAACAAACAAACGAAATGGTGGAAGACAAAAAAAAAGAAATTCTCTCTTTCTCCTATAACAATCAAAGAAACAGAAGAAAAAAAAACGTGATAGTTCTTATGAAAATATAGACTATAACATAAATGGAATGCAAACGAGATAATACCCTTCAGAAAAAGAATCAATAAATGCACAAGGTCAACCTTTGGCAGGGGGACAGAAAAAAAATATGCTTTCTAGATTCATAAACCAAGACGAGCAAAAGCCATTTGTTTTCGAAGTTCAATTATCTTATTGTAACGATTTCGTGCTATAAAATGATTGGTAACAAAAATCAATTGATTCTGTTTTATTTTTATTTTTCAACTTACTATCACTTTTTACAAGTCCCGATTGAACATGCCGAATGAAAGTAAAAAAATCACAAACAGTAGCAATCTATTTTAATAAGAAAAACTACATAAACATAAAAAGGAAATAAATATGATTTACTCGATTTCGAGATAAACGTGATATAGGATACCATTCACCATTTTCACCTAATCGAACACGATAATTACATTGACATAAATCGCCCATCAATGAACAAACTCTAAAAAAGAAGAATAGAAAAAAAGTAAATACACACATTCAGCATATTCTCGATCAAATTAATGTTACTTCATATTCTCATCTATTGTTCTCATGTGACAAGTTTCCATTGTTACATCATTTTGTTCGATAGAAGTAAGCAGTCTTGATGAGAGCTAGTTGAATACGAAATAAAACAATATCAATTAATCTAAATGGACAACAACAGGGGACAAATGCTTTCAGTTCTATCTTATATCTTTGCCATTTTACATGTTAGAGAGCAGAACATTAGTGATGACAATTTGTACTGAGAAATTAGTTGGCAAGTATGAGGTTACCTCAACTTCTCTCGACATTAGTACAATTATGATAAAGTGTATCGATGTTTGTTTGAATCTTTTAGACAAACACAAAGGAGGTGATGCTTGCTAAACTTTTCGTTATCTCGTATCAGTTATACAGTGCGAACTCTTGATATTTTAGCTATACAAGTATGATCTAGTTCTTTTTCTTTATATGTAGTCAAAAGATAAAGTAATTTTATCAAAGATTACACATGCCCATATACATGGATTCTTCATGTCAACACGATAATTATTCGAAGGGAATCTTCACATAGGTAATTGTAATCAATTACAAACTGTACAAACTTGAACACGATTCCCTCAACTATTCGTTAATTTTGGCCTCCAAAAGCGAGTGCTCAAGTTTGTCCCATGTGAATACCGATGAAAAGGCGTTACGAAGCTACAAATGATTGATGAAATGAAAATGGCACACACCAGAAACAAACCATTAAGTTATGAAAGAAAGGTCTTCTAGAAAAGTAGTTCTATTTGGCCGTCATAGAATGAAGCTGATCAATAGATATACAATCGATCGTGTGTCTAGTTTTCTTGCACATTTGAGATTTATTGTCGGTATCGACTAGAATCAGTTGGTTTGATCTTGCTTCTGCAGATTTTGGTCACGACATAATCTATTAACATAATAGCTAGGTAGGATGCATCAATCTTCAGATCTGAAAATATCAATGACTCTTCAATCAAATCTTCGAGGCAACTAGCCTAGATTGGCAAAAAATTTTGATGAAAATTTTCTAATCTAGTTCGATTCGTTAGCAAAACGTTTCATCTTACAGTTGCGAATGTCAGATCTACATTTTAATTGAATTAGATGTATCCCTAAAGTTTCTGACCTATAACATGTAAAACAATTACTCTATTGGCAATGTAAGATTTTAGTTCACTAAAGTATATCATTCAATATATTTACATCAGCATTCGGAAATGTTAAACATGGCAAAATATCTTCACTGTAAACACGATACATGAATGCAGATAAATCACGTCCTATTGAAGGTTTTTCTTCCCATCGAGCAAATTCTCTTAATAAAACATTGTCAACCTAAAAAATACAGAACTCTTATATATAGTTCAAAAATAAAACGAATCTTATTAAATAATAGATAATAATCATGCTATGAAGATAGGTTTTTAGTTTGCGCTTAACTAAAGCATTCTTACCATAGGCCAATCATCCTATTCATTGTGATTATTATAAGATACTGATTATTTAGAAGAAGAAAAAATATTCATATGTAAAAGAGAAAAACTTACATTAGTCTCAACTTTAGCTGATACATCAATGGATGATAATGATTGTTGTAAATCTGATGATGAGCGTTTATGAAGTTTTTCTCGTACTATTTGACGAATACTTGATTGAGTTTGTTGTTCAGTTGATGATAAAACAGACGCTACAGGCACACTACGATTGGTTATCAATGATGAACGACAATTGTTAATGATTTCTTTTAATTCACTGACACTTTTTTTCAATTGAGTATTTTCAACAACAAGTGCATCAATCTAAAGAAATCCTTGAAAATAGGCATTGATGTTAGTCTTTTTCGTATTTTACTGTTTGATTGGCCGTTTTAAGTTTTTGTTCAGCATTTGCTTGAGCATATTTTGCTTGCTCGACCATCGAATGTGCAGACTAATTGAAAATTAAAAAACAGACGTAAAAACGAAAATCTTAGAAAATTTCTGTTGTTTTTTTTTTCTTATAGAATTACTTCGAATAACGAGGCAGTAAGATCTTCAATTTCTCGATCGGTATTCTCACGTATTTCGTGAGCTCGTCTTATTTCTATATCTTTGTTTTTAAGATCTTCTTTTACTCTTTGTAATTCATTGAGTAATGTTGCAGCTGATGTTGTTTGTTCAGTTGGCTCTGGCGTCGTAACAACTCCATTATCAATACTAAATGCTCTATTAAACATTATATAAATCCATGCAATTCTTTATTTATTTGATTGATATTAATACATACGAGTCAACGCTATTGGCATCACTCGCATCACTTCGATGGTCTGACATTGAATCGATTCCAGTTACCAGCAATGATGTTTGTTCCATCGTCATCATCTTTTAAAAAACGAAATAATAACTGTCAATATTAATTTAGTTTTTACGCCTCGTTGAACAGAGCAAATACATAAATATGAAGAATAATTGCATATTAATTTGCGTATCCTAAAGACAGGTTAGGTGCACAAGAAACATCATTTTTTTACACCGACGAAAAAAATGGTCTATTTCATTCAAGATTTATCTGTTTTATATCATGCTATATAAATGTGTTATCGTTTTGCGAAACACAATAATAAATCATCCATAGCTTGGATGGATAGATGAAGCTACGCCATTACACGAATTTGAGATAGAATTTCCCTTAGGATCCAAACATACATCGATAACAACGGTAAAAATAGAAGAAACGAAAAAAAAATGATAAAACGAGTACACAACAAACAAAAAAAAGAAGTGAACTTGATTACATAAGCAGTGGCTTCGTTCAAAAAAAGACGAGTAAAAATGTAGAGACAGTATACACTGTACGTGATCCATGGTATTAAAATATTCTCTATGTAAATGATGATTGAATTAATTCAAAAAAAAATTATTTATCAAGTGCTAAAAGATTTCTTTCTTTTGATTTGTATCAATAAACGTAACTGAAGGATTAAATACGATGAAGAAACAAATGAAAATAACGTAGGAGAATCCAACAAGAGCAAAACAATTCGAAGAGAAATAGGAAAAAATGACTAGCACACAAATACGACAACCTCCCTCATTCACCTACTTACTCGCACTTTTTTTACTCGTCTCCGATTTTTATGTTTCTCCACTCGAAGAAAGAAAGAAGAGGAAATGAAAATGAATCATGATCACTCATTCACCATTCACACTTACGTAGCATAGATGGTAGTAGCTCACTTGACTCGCCATTAGAAATTCACCTGCAGCATAATATTCAACATGTGACATGTATTCTAATAAAAGATGCGATGGAGACTTGTAACAAAGGTCGAATGTCTCATGACAAACATTAATTTTTCTTTCAATGTCATTCATCTAACGTGAAAGGCCATTTTGATAATTATATCGATAAATATTCAACTACTTACTATAAGCTTGTATTACACTAAAACGAAAAAAGCAGTAATATCTTTGATTGAAAGTTATATCTTAAATTGATGAAATTCTTTTTTCGAATGTGTGTCAACATCGATCTGATAAAACGATGCTCTGAAAAAAAAACGAACAGTGACATACGTTTTCATTCAATACTTTAGTACACTGCTTTTATATCCGTTTCAGTTGTCGTTTTTTGACAGCAGCATAGTCGTCGTGGGTGTATTTCTTGTCAACAGAATTTTCCCTATTTCCATTTATCACAAGCATAATCATTCTGAAAACAAAACTTTTTATATTTAGTTTTGTCGACATAGAACATACAGCTGTGCCTTGTTTCATAACTATTCTTTGCTTAATACTTATTGTCTGGTAAAATCCTTCTATTTGCGAACTTCTCACAATCTAGATATAAAGTCGAAATGAATAGAACGGTAACATGAATTGACATAAACATGAACGAAACAAATAAAGAGCGATAGAGTGTAAACCATTGTTGAGATAGATATAAACCTATAATCCTTTTGTTGTTCATTGCCGATATATTACGTGATATCACAATACTAAAATTTATTTTATAGATTATGTATATTGTTATCTTATCTTGCTGTTCCATCAGATTAGTAGTTTTCCATCGTCGTGAGATCAATATACAAGTCGAAATTCGTTTAAATTTGTAATCTTCTTAGATTGATTCAATATATGAGTGAAACTTTACAAATTATGCAGAAGTATTGAAGACAGGACAACTACGAAAAAGAATATGTGAAAAATTCGATTGACTGAAATAACATCCATTTCTTCTTTTGGTTTCAATACAATTCTTATAAAGTCTTATTCTGTTCTTTATGGTATAGGATCGTAAACCTGACTTATATTTGGCTTGTTGACAAGTTGTTTTTGGGCTTCTTTAAGTGGAGGAATCTAACTGGATGTTTATGAAACATTGTTTAGTAATTTAGCTTCAGATCACAATCGGTCAGGTTTCTCAAACATATTAAGGATTTACATGTATTATTATAATAAATGAAAATGTGAAAGTGACTTATGCGAACATGATCATGCAACTCAAAACAAAAAGAATGTCAATAGATATTATCAAACATGAAATCGGTTTACACACAATGCATTCAATGGCTGAAATAAAACAAGGAGAATTTATCAAAAGCATAATACTAATCATATATTATTCTACAAGAATTCGCAAAATAAATGTCTTGCTATATTTTAACTACATCTAGTACTTTCAATATAGAGAATTACTGTGATTTTTAAGAAAGAGATAGAAATCAAAATAATAATCTGTTTATTCTACTGTTTCAGGTAATTCTGCATTCGCTATCTGAAAGTTCATGATTACCTTTTTCAATTATCAACTATCTTAAGCCTAGAGTGAAATTTTCATTATGCATGATATAGAAAAAAAAAGCAATAAAGGACAACAGGTACGTAGTATGCAAATTCAGCTTGTCATAGTTTCAGAGTTCAATGAACATGACGAAAAACATTGGATTTAATGGCATTGCTGTAAAGAAAATTTATCAGCTTTGTTAATGAGAACGATTATTTATTAATAGATTGAGCTAAATCGCTTCGTCCTTGAGCAAGAAAACCAAGTTTGTAAGCACGTTGTTCTTTTTTAATTTTTCCTTTTTTTTTCTTTAAATGATTATTCCTATGCAATTTCGCCTGTCGTCATGCTTTCAACCAATGATGACATTGAATTGAAGTTTTCTTTTGCTAATAAAGGAACAAAATAAGAATAAGCTACTGATGGTGGCGGTTTTTTGACTCGCTTTCTTTTTTTTCTAATATTTAATCAATGTTTTCACACTTATGCTGCATGCAATCGTCGCCATTGTCGTTTGCTCTTTTTTTTTGTGTACGTATGTTTTATTCAAATTTCTTTTTCTAAAAAGAATAACAGCAATAGCAACAACGAGCGCAAATTCACCCAATTCTTTCTTATTCTTCATCACCATCATCATCTCATAGTGTTTAAGTGACGTTTGCTACTGGCATCGTCCGTTAAAGAAAATGAGACGAGCATCGAAGCAGAAGAACAAGAAATCAGAGTAATGTCAAAAAAAGTCTTGTTTGCTTGATGCTGCACGTTCAAAAGTAAACTTCAATCATTCAACACTTTTCTGGATACATTTTTTTTTGTTATTCATATGTATATGTGACCTACTCGTCATACGTACACATGGTCATAAAACAGTCAATATAGATAGATTTAAAACATTTTCTAGAAGAATTTCAAAAAAAAGACAACTGATAATGATTAAAATGCAAGTACGAAAGTGTTTTGTTCGCTCTTTACACCTTCGAGTACCTATAGAAATCGAGAAAAAAAGAGAAGAATAGAGTAAGAAAAAAGAAATCGATTTGTTACTATAACTCTTACTTCTCACTTTTTTTCGCTTTCTCATTCCCTCTTTTTTAACATATCAAAATTGTCGTTTCATGTTTTCGTTTAGACAAACATATACAGTAAATGAAGAATAGCCAAGTGTAAATGAAAAGATGATGCCGTTCTTGTTATAAGAACAAGAGAATAAAATTACAAGATCTTTTCAAATCGTTGTACAACTTATTTTCACAAGTACAGATATCAAAAGAAAATTATTTCCATTAAATTAGAGAATGTAAATTCATCATGCCACAAGGACAGTACACTACCAATTTACAGAACGAACCACATACGTCAGTATCTGACGAGCTACTTGCTAGTACTCTACCAGCTCGTATAGGTCCTTATCGCTCTCTATCGGCTAAACGACCACGTGACCCATCCCATCGCAAAAGTGTTTCGTTTAATGATGTTCCTATTGTACATGAAGTTCCATCACATGATACCATGCGTAATTCTAATTGTGATACATATCGTTCATGGGCATATACAGATGCAACACCACCTACATCTGCTATCCCATCATTTTACTCATCCCAAATACTTTTACCATTTAATTCAACAAATGCTGCTGCTCAAAAGCTACACGCGAATCGTTTAAGTAGTACTTTATATTCAACAGCATCAACAAATAGTAGTACGACAAACCGGATACCCGACTGGGCTATACGAGCTAAAACATCAAAGACTACATCGAATACAGAGGAAACAAATACTACGAATGATAATAATACTGTTGGCAATCCACCGGTGATTATTGTTCACGTACCAGATGAAAGAACACATAAAGACACAACAGTTAAGCCGATCAATCAAGCAACATTTAATAATGCGTACATTTCCCATTCTCAATTACCATCAACACCAGCACCTTTATCATCACACAATCATGAAAATGGTGACGAGAAAAAACATCCTTACCGTTCGGCGATGGTACCTGACACAGAGCACTATCGTAGTAATCCGTTTGCCTATGGAACAATGTCTGATTCAACAGCTACTTACACATCAATGTTATCTACAAATCTCATTCAATCAAATCATTCGTCCAATGAACAACCTACAAATGGACATATGCGCACAGCACGTGCTCGTTCAGCTACTTTACCTTTATCAACAAATCACTCATTCACACGTGCTAATGATACAGTTTCCATTACGCCATTTCGTCCAACAACAGCAACTCTTGTATCTAATAGCTCAAATTCTTCAGCAAGAACAGTCTTAAGACCAACAATGATTGCTTTTCAGTGTTCCCAACCAACAACGACAACTATGAATACAATTAATAGTTCATCAACAGCACCTATAACATCGACTACAAATAATTCAAACAATATCAATCAATCATCATCATCATCAGGAGCAGCATCAGCAGCAGGAACAACAACAACAATAACAACAGCCGCAACAACAGCAACAACTAACCTAAACAAACCACCATCAGTACCATCACGATTTGGCACTTCAGCTGCAGCTGCCGCTGCAGCTCATTCTCGTTTTGTTTTACCTTCAAGTCGAACATTTTCAACATCTTCATTAAATTCATCAGCAATCAAATACACTTTTGCTCATCCGCATATGGATTCAACATTAACAAGCACATTGACACCGCAAACAACAATACCAAAACCTCCTCCAACCGCTTATTCTCGTTCACGTTCAGCACATGTGTTAAGCTCGAGACGTACAGCCGCTTCACCTGTTGTCATGATCGATGGTCAATCAAATGGAGGAACAACAACTAACCCTTCTACCAATTTATATGCAACAGCAAAGCGCAATCCAAATGTTAGACAAACCTATGGTTCTTATTATATGCATCGTGTTCTCTTACCCACGAGCATCCATTAAGCCAAAAAAAAAAGAAAATTGTAAATTTGTCGTTTTTTTCTCTTCTTCTTAAGTAAAGAAAAAATGGAGTCTTTCTTTTTTTTGATTGTGATAATTGATTTTATAGCCTTAAAATCTCAATCATCAACATGATAATACAATCACCTTGCTCGTTGATATATATATATATATATAAATATATATATATAGATATAGATATTTGCACAAGTATCTTTTTTTCCTATTCGATAAGAATGATATGTATGTGTACATGTTGAGTTCGATGAGACTCTATTACGTGCAAAGATCGAGCACAACTAATTTATTTGGTAAGTCGTCTTTCATCTCGAGTGTGAGGCAAACAGGTGACTCTTTTAAGCCTCTTCGTTTTTCTCCATTTTTTTCTCCCCATTATTTGTTGACTGAAGGCTTGGTATGACGAGGTCGATCTTTGAACAAACATCATATAGAGCGATAGTGGTTAGAAAGAATTTAACCAACGCTAATTTGAGTCTTGATGAAGGTGAAATTGAATGAGAAAGAGAGAGAGAGTGAATGAAAGATTTATACATACATTTATATATATATATATATACATACATATAAATAGATATAGATGTATATGTATATACGTGTGTATGAAAAAGAAGAAAGACATGGTCATTTCAATTCACAATCGACATGATAACAGTAAGAAGTACGTATACTATCTTTCTCTCACATTGCATTGTGTGAGCAACAGTATTTATCAATGATTTCTCTTATTGGATCGATAAAGTGAGATAGCAAAATTGATATTGAATATTCCATATGACAAAGGTTCTCATCGTTATTCTCTACCTTTTTTCTCATACACAAGCGACTTATGATTGTTGGCTTAAGATATCATTCTCTCACTTTGTAATTTTACCATCAGTGCAGGCTTAAAGATAGGCAATCGTATGTGTGCATATGCTATTCATTTTCTGTTTTTTTTCTACTTGCTGATGAGTATAAAAGAGTGGACGTTTTATTAAAACTATTTTCATTTGAATGTTTCTTGTTTTCCGATTTGCTATGAACTTGCGTTTGATGGTGCGAGTTAGGACGGACAATGATAATGAATATGAAATTCTTTGTTCGTCTGGCTCGTATTATTGGTGCAAAGTCTATATCGCCGTAGAAATGTTTATTTTAAAGGTATGCTAGCAACAAATGAAACAAAAATTTCATTTTTCTTTTCAAAATAAAGTATTCAAAAAAGTTTTGCTTTTCGTTTTGTTTTTTATGACAACTTTAGGAGTGTACGAAAGTAAAAACGAAAGTAAAATATTGTTGATGTTATTATTTCATTTAGTGTTTTTTTCTCTCGCTCGCAAATACAAAATAAAAGTGAAAGAAAACGATGACTAATGTTCATACAGCGAAAAAACCAACGATTAGTTCATCATTTTATGATAGTTATACAACAAAACCGGTCAAATGGTAAGATAAAAGTAGTTTTCTTTAGTATTATTTATAGGAATAGAAATTCAGGTATGAAATAGTTGATGCTTATCGACAATATAATGAAACATATCTTCCATTACGTTTGGAAAACTTTCCAACAGATTTATGGAATAATTTAAAGAAATTTTTCAAATCAAATGAAGCAACAGAAGAAATCGATGATGATGATCCGTAAGACATTTATCGATTAATTCAGATTCATATTTTCACTTGTTATTCCTTCAGTGTTGTTGAAGTTCAACAAACACGTTCTGATGGCAATATCATTAAAGTAACAGAGTATAATTTATCGAAAGACAAATTTGATCCACGCATATCGGATGCTGTGCGAACACATGGTGAAAGAAGCGACCGTTCGGATAAACGTTTACAATATCCACCTAAAACTGAAAATCGTGTGCGTTCACCATCATCGCCTGTTATTCGTGAACGGTAAATAATTAATACTACCCTGTTTTTCTATTGAATGACGCTGTTTCTTTATTTTTTTTGTTTTTCATTCAAGTCGTCATCATCGGCATAAAAGTCGAGTTTCACCAACTTATGAAGATTGTCCTGAATGTCGAGCTTTGGCGGCGCAAGCTTATCCAGCAATGTGCAATTGTAATGAATGTCGAGCTCAACGAGCAGCATATCCAAATCGAGTTCCCTATTGTGATTGTCGAGAATGTCGTCATACCAGACGAAGTTAATATTCTTAAAACATTTGTTAAACAGAAAATTTATGCCAACGTATTTTTTTGTCATAGTATTACTGATGAACTATCATTTGTAAAAAGATGATTTTACGTAATAAAAACAAAATCCACTAAATCTTTCGACAGATAAAAGATTGTTTATTTGTAGAAAGAAACGCTTTTTATCCTAGATTAACATTTGACAATAAATAAGGTGCAACGAATCGTATTGATACATTGGCAACCTTTAAGAATAAAAACCAGATGAGAATTTGTAAAATAAAAACAGAAAGAATATTCTTAAATTTTTTATTTGCAAATAAAAAAATGTCTTAAAAGGCCAAAAGAACTTATCTAAATCCATAGTGATAACAACTTGTAGTTGTTAACTACTTTTTCAATTTTTTTTGAATATACTGTTACGTGAAGAAAACATAAAGAACATTTGCTAAGTGAAAAATACTTTATATATATATATATATCCATTAAATTTTATAATTTATTTAATAAGATTCTAAATGTTTCACATGCGTTTGCATCGCTATTTTCTTGAGAATAAATATAATCTGAATAAGTGAATCACATCATTTTTAAAATAAAGTTTTCCCCTCTCCATCTTTCATTGTGTTTTCTGTATAACTCTCTTTTGAAAACTAGCATCTTGTTTTTTAAGGAAGTTAACGTTTCATTAAACTTTAATAATAAAGAAAAAAGAACAAAGAAAAAAATCATGGAGCATGTTACAATAGTATAAAAGATGAATAGTTATGAGAATGTAGATTGATATTATATCTGAATTCACTATATTTGCATAATTTTCTTGTTTAACCCGTTTTCGATTATAAATATATACATAATAATGTAACTGAAAGTCATTTTTCTCCTTCTAACCTCTTTTCTCACGTGACAACCTATTAAGACATTTATGAACCTTCTTAGGAAAAACAAACTTTTTTTTTCTTCTTATTGTATTCCTTCAGTTTTCTGTCTTGATCTTTTGTCATTAAGCAGTGTTTTTTTTCTAGTTGTCATATGTATATTCATTATAGTGAAAACTGACAGATTGTTATTATTAGTGAAACAAACATTGTCTTTGATGGCAATTCATTATTGATTGACAAAACTGGGAGGCTCGCAGTCAGCGTCAGAATATAAATATATCGACATAATTTTATTGTTTCTTAGGTTTTGTCATTTGTCTGTCTTATTTCATTCGTTTCGATATATTTGATATTCACCAGAAAATCTTTTTCTAGTGAAAATGATGAAATGAGATGAGATAATCTGTCTTTGGCTAGATTATCCTACTTTTTTTTCCTCTATTTTTTTCCTGTTCGTATGTGTTCATTTGAATGATAGATAGGTAGAGAAAATTTTTCTACCTAAGACTTTGAGAATTTAATCATTCGACGCTATTTTGTTGCATTCTACGGCAAGAAATAAGCAGACTGTTTATCTAAGCCTTTGTTTGTCATAGCTATGTGCTACAACAGTCCTGAGGTAAGCAAACATGAACCAATTGTAGTTCGTTTTTACTACTATTCGACAAAAGAAAGTATCTAAAAGTTGATCTCAACGTTCATATATATCTATATATATCATTGAAGTAAACAAGAGAAGATTATAAAAAAGAACTTTTATGCTGTGCTAAGTACGAATGAGAAAAGAACTATACTTTATTTAATAGTTTTAATTGATCAATAAAAAATAAAGGGCTTCATTGCAAAATGCATCTATAGAATATAAAAATACTTGTAACCCATAGATGGCCTAGGAAAATTTATGATAAAAATATGACAAGAATACACTTGTTAACATGGGAGATGACGAAAAATAAAATTATAGAGTACTTTTTACGAAGAAATCATAGTCGTATTTATCGTGATCTTTGAGAGAAAATATAGAGACCCAAGTAAATTGTTCATTTGCTATTCTTCAATTTACTTAGACGGCACTTCTCTAATGAACCTTTACATACTCTTGTTTTATATTTCTTACACACCAGATGTGATTTTTCCTGCTATATATTCCTAGCAGATAAAATGTTAGTAAGATGTAACGAGCTCGAAAATGCACGAACATCGTTTTTTTAATAAATTGTAACAGATTATTAAGATAGAGTTTCTTGAGTTCAGCTGAAAATTTTTGATTGGAACAAAAAAGCATTGACCTTGAGATAAATTGTTCGAACAAAAAACTTTTGAATGCAGCGTGAAGAATCTTGCACTCTTTGCCTATAAAAATTTTTCTTAATACTTCATTACATAATGTGCTTTCGATGCAGCTCCTATCTTCAAGCTCATAGAAGATGATGAGAGATACAGTATGCTGAATTAAATCAGGTGACATAATGTAACTAATGTTTTTCGACCTATTGTTTCAAATTTAAGTGATTAGAATGACCTCGTTTAATTTGTAGAACAAAGGCACCATTGACAGAAACTCAAATTCATTGACGTATCAGACATGTAGATTTCATTCAAAAAAATAAAACGAGTTTCAAATTAATTGTAATTAGTTTTATTTTATTAAATTTATACTATCGAACAATATTGTGTTGTTCTATTTTAATCAGTAATCTCATTTAAAACTTAAGAAGTTCAACCTGAGTGTGTTTAAATAATGTAAAAAAGGACATGCTGCTCGATTCTTTTATAATTATTGCCACCCGCGAGATAAATACAGAAGAGAAAAAAATTATCATATTATCATTAATTTTCTTTTTCTTTCTCTTTTAACTCTCCAAAGATCTTCGTTTTAGTAACAGTTGTCCTTGATATGTTTTCTTTTCTAATTGTGCTCGAGATGTCATTATATTTCTTTCTTGGTATCAGTCACGTTTTGAGCAAAAGAAAGTGATTAACAGTTGAGAAGTAATATTAATCAATGCATTACAAATTTTTTGTGCTTTAGTTATTGAAGATAACAGAATTTATTAAGACTTGGCTTGAAGATTAAATACTGAGTTCGTTATATATTATTCATTGTTCATTTGTAATAGATCAATCCAGATATTTTTCTAATGAATCTTAATTGGACAAAATTTATTCCAATTTACGCCGAATCATCTATGAATCTATCAGAATATGAACCAGTTAGCTGTTATTCATCTATCCTTACATTCATATTCAAAACTCAACCGATGTTTTTATTAATATTTGGTTTTCTAGCCAATTTATTTTCATTTGCTGTACTTATACGCCCACGTTTGCGTCGTCGGCCAACATTTTCATATCTTGCTTTTCTTAGTTTATCTAATGCATTATTGTCATTGATTCATGCAAGTTTTACTATCATTGGAGTTTACTTTGGTTTAACACTCGATAATTTACCATTGTTTATTTTTTGTCGTTTTTTAAATCGATTTGCAATCGATTTTCTAACACATTTTTCACTATATACATTAACAGCCGTTGATCTTGATCGAATACGCACAGTTACATCAGCAACAAGCAATCATTCAAATAGTCGTTCCAATATTGGACGACAACGTGGCTGTGCTGAAGCATTTATACGTGTATGCTTAATTGAATTGTCTTTTGCAGTTGTTCTTTTACTGCTTAATACACATTGGCTTACGTCTTATGGTTATATATCATCATCAGCCGATGGTTTCGATGATATAACTGAGTGTACAATACCATCTTTAAATAATATAACAAGATTTAATCCGTACTCAATAGCTTATAATAAATATTTAACGTCAATACTACCTGTCATAGAACTAACCCTATTTAATATTTTACCAGTTACTATAAGTCTTCTTGCAACTATTGTTATATTGAGACATGTATCAATGAAATATACACTTTTAAATCCAATAAATAAACGTCTGAAGAAATCTCGTCGTCGGATGGAATTACATTTATCAGTCTTACTTATATCATTGAATTGTGTATTCATATTATTCACAACACCACATAATATATACAGTGTCTATATTGGACAATTACAACGACGTTTAGGTAGTAAACACGAGAGTGAGGGTGAATTATGTTCTGTATCGATATTACAAAAAAGTTTAGATTTATTGCAACAATGTTATTTCATGTCAACATTTTTCCTTTATATATTGACAAATAAGCGATTCCGTGAAGAATTCTATGAGTTAATAAAAGGAAACGTATTTTTATCGCATAAAAATACGAAAGCAAATCATTCTTCTAATGAAATGACAAGACGTCGACGTCATCATCGCCGTCGTCATTATTATAATGATACATATATTAAGACAAATGATATGCAACGAGCAGCAAGTACTATTAAAGAAAATCCCGAGTCAGTCACTGATGATATGACAAGAGATGATTGTAAAGATAATGAACCAACGTCAATTGATAAAAGTCAACATTCAACCGAATTCGGTACGCAAATCTAAACATATGATTGAGTTCAACCAAGTACTTGTCATTTTGAAACATTCATTATTTGCTTGTATCTAGATTTTTACATATATATTTATTTGTTGATGTCGTGATATTAAATATCAAAACTCATTGAAACAATTATTTTATTATGTTTTCCATTCGATATTGAATCGTTCGTAAATAATATGAGTACTATGTCGGAAAAGAACCGATAGGGCAGTACCAATTGTTATTTGTTAATTTGTCTTCATTGTCATTATAATTTAATGCAACTTCGAACATAGATAAGTAAAAGTATTGAAGAAATTTAACAGACATTCTATGGAATAAAGCAATATGAAACGATTGAATGTAGAAATTATGCGAAATAAACCATAATACAAAAATTTGTTATAAAAAAGGAATACACTAATTAAATTGACTATAGAAACAATCTGAATTAACTCAACCAGAAATGTTTCGAATGATGATATACGTTCAGTACACTAAAAAGCGAAAAAGAAAATGTCTTTCGAAAAGTATTCATACATCTCGATTGGCAATTATCAGACCAACTTGGACCCTTCATTGATAGATGAACTGAAGACGATTGATCATTGACAAAAAAGCCTGTCAAATTATTTGTTAAATGTTGAACGTTGTTCTATGCTCTAAATCCATTGAAATTGTGCTTCGTATTCAAAAATTAATTGAGCGTGATGTTATTTTCCAGAGTTAAGTCTTTCATAAATAATGCTGTTGTTCCAAAGTTAAAGTTTATTTTGTTGTTAATCAACATATGAGAGCAATCAGTGATCCTGAATAGCTTTTTGTATAAAAGTTTTAATTGATTTAATTGACTCTTATTCTAAGTTAGGAAGATTAATTGCACTGTTTCAAATGAACGATGTATATGAATCACTATTACAATAGATGTATGGAAGGATACGAGAATCGACACGACCTGATCTCCATCGATAAAAGGGGCTTTTTCTACAGGTCTATCTCTATGCCAAGGTATACGTAGAAATCG
This sequence comes from Rotaria macrura, assembly GCA_900239685.1. Classification (NCBI taxonomy): domain Eukaryota; kingdom Metazoa; phylum Rotifera; class Eurotatoria; order Philodinida; family Philodinidae; genus Rotaria; species Rotaria macrura. The sequence continues at coordinate 24,788 of OENT01000527.1, forward strand.
AAAAGCTAGTTTTACTTCCATTCAATCTTTTTGACAACGTCAAAAAATATCCCATACTCGAGTGTAGTATACTTTGCTGGTCACCTAATAACGTTGACCAGGCGAAGAGTCTTAATTATGTTCGAGTGAGTATTCAATTTCGATGAAAATATTTCAATTACGGCGTTTCGATCAGAACTTAGGCTTTACCAATGGTTAATAATCAGGATTTAGCCTCAAAAATTTTTATATCCAAGAACGCTATCTCCAACGAACAAAAAACTAGAATTTAAGGATATTCTAGAAGTATTGTCTCTTAATAAGACAAAAAAGAACTAAATAGGAATCTAAACTCGAATATAGTTATTGATAGCAATTTAATATTCAGTTAATGGATTTTGTCTCAAATTCAAGAAATGCATTCTTTCGAAGAAATGTTCCTGCCTTCATTCGGTACTTTTGTTGTTTGGATTTGAATGCAAAGTAAGAAAAATGTGTCTGGTCACTTTCTGAACAATTCTTAGTCCGTTTTGCATCATTCTAATGACGCTATATAGTCATTATCTTGTTTCAAACGTGCACAATTGATGTTGTATATTTTAATTAGGAAAGTTTATATATAGGAAAACATTAAAAAAAATAGATAAAAGAATTCAGGAGATATCAAATGTTTTCTTTTCAATTCATTTGGTCAGTAGGCACGCTAGCAGACTGTGGCTGGTTGTTGATCGAAATATTGTTATCGAATTTTTGCAATCGCTCAATAGCTGTATCTAATATTAAACCTGGTGTTTGTACAGAACGTAATGACACACCACGAACTTCTTCATAATGATGTTGAATTTGAGTAACGAGTGCTTTCGCTTGTTTTTGACTTTTCTTATCTTTATTATTATTTAGCACTTGATTAAGTGGCTGATCAATAACTGTTTGTCGATCACGTATTATATCTAAGATTTTATTGATCTCTTCAACTTTAGGTCTATTAGGTAATTTGACTGGCGGCAAAGTACGCTCCTAAAAAATATAAACATTTTACTGTGCAAAAAAATGCTTTTATTGATAAAATTCATAGTCGAGTTTGTTTTACAACTATGTTACTCAGTACACAAAAAAAACTGAAATGAGTAACATCAATCTAATCCAATATCAAATTAGGTGGGAGAAAAAAAGCTATATGTTTGATTAAATATGTCTTGCAAATATGCTGAAAAATCTAAACTCTACAAATCAGAAATGAGAAATATCAGGTTTTTAATGGCTTCCTAATTCATACTCGAATAGCTCCTTACTTACATTCAATATTTTCTATCTATTCTCTAGATCATGTTAACGGGTACATTAGTTCTTTTTTTTATAAAGGCTTCATCTAGGGATGTACCGAGAGCAAGACAAACTCAAGAGTTTCGGTCTCGGTTATCTTGGCTATGATCTCGGTATTGACTAATTCCGGTCTTCGTTTCACAATCTTGTTTATGATAAACCAGATCGATGATTGCGGACTCTATCGAGGAGCGTTTACGACCATACACGACCGTATTTAGCCGTAATACATGGCTCAGTATCACGATCGTATTACTCCGTGGCGTATACGAAGGTATACAGTCGTTTACTATGGTAAACGATCTTGGTTATAGATCGTATTTTACCGTAAACAATCGATGCACGACAAAGAAGTTTTGGGTGGTCATCTAGGATGATGATAAACAACAGTTTTCTTGTTTCCGTAGATGATCGTATTTTACCGGACACAATCCAGAGAAATACAGTCCTTATACTGAGCCATGTATTACTCTGAATTACGCCAAATTACTATCACGGTGGACATATTATAAGCCGCATATGGTCGTTAACGATGGTGATGATTCAACCTGGTAAGATTATAAAAATCAATCTTTCCATTGAAATAAATCGTGAATATCGAGAACATAATATGAGTTACACTATTTTTATTGATTAAAAATTAGGTTACTTGTAATGATTATCGTTTAACATGGAAAATACTAATCTCAAAAGTTAATAATGACTTATATCATCTACTTCAGTGTATGTCGATCTCGAAGTGTGCTATTTTGGTCTCTGCTTTTTAAATAAAACATGAAAAAAAACGATAATTGTCCGTAGGCATGCATGCGGAAAAACGAGTTTCTGAAAACAAATGATAAATTTCCGCCTTAAATAACTTGTAAAACTCGATGGCGTTTCATGAAAAACTCGTCAGGTTCAATTCATTTAGTTTTATGCACAACTGAAAAGGCAGACCGGAACGAAAAATATCCGAGTGCCGGTCAAAATACGGCAGACATGCAAGATTTAATCAACATTGTTCGGAACCGGGACAATTATTCACTTGTTTGGCTCTTTTGGTGGTACATAGAATTAGTGAAAGTCAATGTGATTACCCTGTAATAAAAGTTTCCTTCCGTTTTCTAAGTTATTCACGGAGAAACATCGTTTTTATCGTTAGGAGCTCGTTTTTCCGTGCGCATATCTAAGGACAATTATCGTTTTTTGTCATGTTTTATTTAAAAAGCAGAGACCAAAATAGCTCACTTCGAGATCGACATACACTGAAGTAGATGATATAAGTCATTATTAACTTTTAAGATTAGTATTTTCCATATTAAACGATAATCATTACAAGCAAACTAATTTCTAATCAATGAAAATAGTATAACACATATAATGTTCTCGATATGCACGATTTATTTCAAAGGAAAGATTGATTTTTATAATCTTACTATAAACAAGATTCTGAAACGAAGACCGAAACTAGTCAATATCGAGATCATAGCCGAGACGGAGACTAAAGGATTTGTCTTGCTCTCGGTACATCCAAAGTTTCATTAGCTACAGAACTTCAGTAGTACTTCTTGCTAAGGCATTCAGGTATATATCTGATGTAAAATATATTGAAATAGTATGTATTCGAAATTCGAGCATGAGATTTCTATGCAGCTTATGTTGATCTTCTTTTGAAAATAAAGCTAAGTATAATTTAACTAAACAGTACACAATAAAAGAATGAAAGAAATGACAATCTAGAACAAGTAATGTTTCTAAAGTAATAACAAAGTGATAGTGATAAATAATTATCACATTCTATTGATAAATCATTATCCCTTGCATTATGTCATTTATAGCGGCCTATGTGTTTTAGAGATGAATTAAGGAGCTCGAAAGATATTATTTACCATTCTTTTCGGTATGAACGTGCGTTGACGACGAGTGACTTGAACATTGTCATGTCTAATAACTAAGGGATTACGTAAAATATGCTTTAAATCACGTACGCAATGAATAACATCTATGAAATAGAAAGCATCGTTCAAAAAATATTTTAATGAATTTTATTGCAACATACTGCTCGGCACGATAATGTCTTTTTCATTTTCAATATCAAGAAATGCTTCGAAACCTTTGAATTTTTCATCAGGTAACATATCAGGTTGTAGGAGACTTGTTGGCTCAGGTGGACTTGGTCTTTCTATTTCAATAACATTTTCATATAAATCATCATGTTCAAACTAAAATGAAAGAATTGTGTTTATTTTTTTTTTCATGACAAGTGTTGTATCATTAAATATACTTCAGTCATAAATATATTTTCTGTTTGCTGATTTGGACTTTGTTCAGCCGTAGTTGAATTACTATTATATTTATCTCCATCATCTACAGATAAGGTGAATGATGATTAAATAAGAAAAAAAAATCTAGCATCGATGAATCTACCATTCATAGTTGTATCAATTGTTTTATATTTATCCTCGTCGGAGGAAGAATTCTGGTCGCTAATACCAGTCAATAATGGAAATAGTTTATTTTCCGATGGAGTGTCTGCATCTTTTTTAACATAGTCGATATATTGTTTGACAGAACCGGATATTATTTGTTCGACAGGTATTTTTGGAACTTTAGCAATGCGACTTGTAACCTTAATAATAACAGCGTGCATGTTCCTTATGATTATTTGATCTACAAAGGTGATATATATTACTAGACGATGTTTCTTGATCGGTTTAGCATATAATTGTTTTTCAGACTTTAAGGATGGGCTAACTCTGTAAAATAGAAAAAAAACAAGAGATAACTCTAAAAATCGTTTTTATATTTGTTTTTGTCATATTAGTACCGATGCACTTTCATGCCAAGTCGATCCATTAGAAAACTTTCAATTAATGGAGGAAAACCTATACGACGTTGGATAAGTGGATTACCAGCGATAATAATTTCAGTTAAACTAGGCCATGATGCAACTGCCATGACATCATCCTCTTCTTCAATCTTTTATGTATAGTGAGAAAAACAATCATAATCTAATGAACTTTAGCTTATTTCTCTTTTCATTTTGAATTACCAAATTAGAACTTATGTCAAGAAATTGTAATTCAGGAAAAGCCGGTAATGCAATATCTTCTTCATCAGTGACGACATTTTGATTATGATTACTTGAAGAACTTTCCTCATCCTCTTCAAATATAGTGCTTTTTATCAGTTCATCATTAGTAGCATTGAGACCATGTTGGAAATAATTCATAGGAGGATTGGCTGAAAAAAATATTAATGGATACAAAGAGACAAATACAATTATTTCATACGAGCGCTAATTTGCTTTCGCTTCATTGCTGCTTTGGAATATTCTTGAACAACTTGATGTCCTTGAAGAACTTTTAAGAATGGGATTGTACGGATTTGGTTGTGTTGCAGATGCAGACGTTTAAGACTGAAGCATATAAAAGGCGAAATTCAAAATAAATCGATTCACTTTAACTATGCATACTTTTTCAAACATGATAAATGAATAAAAAGTTCATCTTCGACAAGTTTATTGTGATCAAGATACAATTCTTCAAGTCTAGGAAAGCGATCTTTGGCGAATTCTTTTCCGTGTCTAAATAAGAAAACATAGAAATCAGTTTTATTGAACAAATTATACGATTTACTTAATCAATCGAGCAAAAAAAAGCAAAGAATAAAATCATCGATAGGTCGTCTAGTGAATACAATCATTTTATAAATGTACCTCCTTAATTTTTATAAAAATACTAAAATACATCCAATGGGATAGAATAGAATTGACATTTATTCAAAACAGAAAAAATATATAAATCCTATTTTTCTTACATATTAGTATGTACATAAGGTTTAGCTAATCGACGTGGCAACCCAACCAGATCATTACCACTTGCATGAAGTATACGTAATGATGGTAACATTCCTAATATTTCGATATCATGCATTGTTAGATTGTTATATGACACATCCAAATCCTAAAACATGATGTCAACAATTTTAGAATGTAACGAAAACAGAAAAGAAGAAGTCATTCATTTTACTTCAAGTAATTCATAATCATTAACATTAATTTTAATATTTTTGATTTGATTGAATGATAAATCGAGTTGAATTAATTGTGGAAAGGTTTTAAAACCATCTATATAGCAAACTATGTAAAAATAGAAATAAACATTCAATTAAAATACGTACGGAACGGTAATTGATTTTCATTGGCATCGATACGCACAACATTATCAAACAAAAAGAAATCTTCTTCTTTGACCTAAATTTATTCAAATTTTTGAATGCTTGCATTATGACTTTATATCTACTTCTGATAAATTTAAACCATTGACATTTAAAATAACGACATTGGATGGATCTTCAATAGCACAATGATGCATCTATGACGAGAAAGATATCATTTATTTCATTTAAAACACATTATTATAATTAAAAATCTATTACGCATCCCATTTTTCTTAGTTGAAGATTTTCAAAAAATTAATAATAGTTCATGTGAAAAATCGATCTTGAATACGATGTATTCAAATAACTTAAAATTTTCTATCCAATCGAACCCTATGTTGCTAAAGACATTCAAAAAACTATAGTCGCAATTCACGTCTTGAGAACAGAAAGTGTTTCCTGGATTTTTCCTTTAGTAGATTATGTCGTTGCCATTTGAAAGAGTATCTTTAAGAATGTAGCGAGACTATTGGCGTAGCCAGGAATTGTCTATGGGGGGAGGGGGGGGGGGCATACCAATAAAAAAATGAATTTGTTTTTCTGGGAAAGATATTTTACCCATACTCCTTCTCCAAGTGTTTCTTGGCCAAGTGGCGTGTCACGATACCCTTTGGATATCCCATCCGCTATTTGCTTACGCCCCTTACCGAGACCGAGACGCTCGGTCTCGAATCTAATTCATTTCAGGAAACTTTCTTTATTCAAGGGAAATATTGTTTTCCATCTCAGCTAACATTATCGAAGTTACAGCTTTTCAACTGAAATGAGAATCTCAATTAATCGCTAAGTACGTTCGATGTCCATTTTTTCTTTTCCATCCTCAATATCGTGTAGGTTTAGAGTATAGCAATTCAATATCTCAAGATAAACCTCACAAAGACTGATTATCTATTAAAATGAGTACTTTCGTATAGAAATTTTTATATTGAAAGAGTCTCGTTAGAAAATCTAGTTTAATATGTTCTCTTAGAGACAAGAGCATTATTAACCATCATTATAATGCTTCACAGAAATCTGAAAAAGACTACATGTAGGGAAAGAAAGACATGTTATAAAATTCTAGATAATGAAAATTTATGACATATTCCCTTTAGAAAAAACACCGCGTGTCACAATAAAAAAACTTCATATCCGTTTCTAAAGATTAGAAATGACCTTATCTTTTTTATGTTGTTGTTTGTCCTGATACAAAGTGACTTTTTAAGAAGGAACAGAAGAACAAGACAAGGCTGAACTGTATAGAAAGTTTGTTTTTTTTTGAGTTTCTTGATTTCGAACGATAGGTGCAATTGTTTTGTCTATAATCTGTATGATTGATAGAGTAGAAAGAAAAAGACACTTGAATACAGGCTTCGCGCGACTTTGTTCACAATGCTCTCGTTGTCCTTCTAAGCATATTTGGCTCACTTAAAAGTCTTACATCACTAAACTCGATTGATTTTCACCAAATGTTTTTCTAGAACCATTCTTATGAAGATTTAGCAAGACATTTTTCTCCTGAAAAATCTGTTTTCTTATTTTATGTGCTCGAACATCCGTGAAAATTTCCTGCAGATCAATTATTTATTCTTCGAACACTAGAAGTGATCTCATGAAGAACTATCATTTATAAATGAACTAGACTTCTCAATGATGTGATAGATACATTTAAAAACATATATATATATTATTCATAGTTGTGTACAACGTATCAAACTATCATTATGTCCGTATGAAATGGAACATAACAAACGAATTCCAAAGTTCTTCTCTTACACATCTACTCTTGAACGATGACAAGTATGATTTTAGCAGATCGAATTGTTAATAGGTATATAAAAATATTTGCTTACAATAAAAAAACCATCTAATAAATGTTCGACTATTTTATCTTTCCCTGACCAACGTTGCTTTTTCTTTGTTTCTTTTTGAGCGATTTCAGATTCAAATGGTGTTGGTGATGAAAGTGTTGTGAGTATAGCTGCAAAACGTCGTTGCTCTGTATCACGTAATGCCACTACCCATTGTTCTTTTAAATCAAGCAATAGAAGAAACAAAATAGAAAATAAAATTAGGCAAAATTTTCATAACTAATCATAACGTACGATTCGTTGATGAACTTCGTAAAAGATTTCGTACAGGAAAGCAGTTTGCTGGTAAATCCGAAATATTTCCTGTAGCGGACATCGATCCATTATCATATTTAACCCATGGTAATGTAGCCATTTGATTCTAAATGTAATACTTTCCAAACCGGATTTCCTTTTTCATTTTTACTAATCGTAGACCATTTCTAGTTTCGTTACTTAAGCAACAATCTCTATGGATGGTGTTTCATATAGACGTTTTTTAACCATCTTATGACATCTATGAAAATTCTACTCATGCAATATTGAGATGTTCTCTACGGGAAGAAAAACAACCAATAAGAGAAAAGCTTGCGCGTGACAACAGCTGTTAAAATTACAATTAGAATCATTTCATTTTGTTGACATCTAATAATTCATCGTCTAAAACAAAAACTGCAACGTTGATGTCGGCAACGAATGATAAAATAGATTCGAATATCAATAGAAATGATAGTCGATCAAATAGACCAGAAATTCAACGTTACACTGTGGCCAAAGGGAAATATTCATCACGATTAAATAATGACAGACCATCATCTGGTATCTATAATTTGCTTATTCTTTTCAAAATCATTTAAAAAAAATCTTTCTTCTTTGTTCTTCAAGGAAATTCAAAAGCTTCCAATGCTTCATATAATAATAAAAATCAATATTATTATAATGATTCACAGCACTACGATAATGACAACAATAATTGTCGACCGAAATCACAACGGAAATCCGCAAATAAAAAGAAGCCGATAGAAATCGAAAATAGAATCAGTGAAACATCATCAAACAAAAAAGATGCGAGTGGCAGTGAAGAAGAATCGGTTAGTGATTGAAGAAAAGAAATCAACGATGATCACAGTGCAATGTCAAAAACTTACGTTTCATTTTTATTCTAGCATCTTGACAAGCGTATTGGAAGTATGACATTTGAAAATCAAAAAATAGTTGAACCAAAACCATCAGAACCACGTGCTGGTATAATCTTTCTCAATAATAAAGAAACAAATGAGGAAACGAATGAAGTCGATACATCAGCAAGACAATTTTATAATCAAACACGAAAAAGACAACCAAGTAGCAAAAAACCAATTGTCTCCAATCAACCACAGCCAATTACGCAATCACTTCGTGGTTTAACAAATGTAACACGTACCTTGTACGATCCAAATGCTCCAATACCCAAAACACCACCAATAGTCGTGAATCAACAAATAGCAACAGTAAAGGTTGCAACAACTCCTCCTCCGCAAGCAGCAGCACCACCGTCACTATCAACGAATGCTCAACAACAGATTCAAGAGTTCTATCAACAGTAAGAATTTCAAACCTGAAATTTTTCATTTACAGAAAAACGATTGTTCACGGTATCTCTATCTCTCTCTAGCTATCAATCGTAAGAATTGTTCTAATTCAAAAGAAAAATAACTAAACTTGCTCTTGCTCTTTTTCTATTCTTGTGTCATACTCGCTGCTCATGCTTTGTTTAATTAATCGAAACTAATTTATTAATTAACTAGAAAAAAAAAGAAAGATATCGTTATTTTTTATGATCAATTAAAATTTATTTCTTCGTATTGTTTTCATTTCTGCAGTCAATTTTTCAATCGTGAACTTTGGAATCAAACGTATGGAAATTCGACGCAACATGATATTTCATTACAAGCTGCACAGTAAGAAAATACATGAATTGAAAACGAATGGAATTCGTCGAAAATCTTTCTAGAGCTATGCAAATGCGAAAACAAGCATTTAGCTATTGGTTAGCACAAATACATAACCTAGAGAAATCTCTATCGATTTATCTTAATAATTCACCGCATATGGAAGTCAATTTTCGACGCATGATGGAAGCCAAGTATGTCATACAGAATTGAAAGGAACAGTGAAATATTGTGACTTGTTTTTTGTTCGTGTGTTTAGAATAATACTTCAACAAGCTTATATTCATGCAATGATGACCGATATTGAGTCATCACTATCGAAAAGTCTTGATGCACAATTATGGAAATCATGCTTTCACAATGTTATTGAACGTTTCAGAGAATATGATAAACAATTAACTGATAACAATAATGTGAAAAAGTGCATTGAGACTATAATTGAAGATGTAAGTGAAAAATATATTTAATCACATGCAAATATATGAAGTCTGTGTATTCAATTTCCTTGAGCATTACTAATGAATAGAAAATCGATGAAGTATTATTTCTTTAACTGAATTTCATCCTATACTAATCATGATATCATTAATCAGTCTAAATCTTATCTTTGATTTGACCAAAGAAAAAGAATAGTTTCGAATATCTCCTTCGCCACTTACACTCTCCCCCCCCCCCTCCGCCTCACGGAAATCTACATACCAAGTTGGAGTCGTGAGTAGTTTTTTCTTCGTATATATCATCTTCTCAGCATAGTAACGGCTAACGACAGAAAATTTTCGACTATTATTCATCGATCGAAATGCAATTTAACTGATAAGTAGAAGTCGTTGATACTAGAAATATCTGGAAAAAGCTTGTTGTTATTGAAAATGATTCGTCTTTTTTTTGTAACGTTTGTGGCACTTTGGTCTGGTAGCCAAAGAAAAGTCAATACGTATGATTACTTCTCGAAAACAAATTGAAGACTCAAAAGAGAAATTCATCTTTTCAAGCTTTCTTCAATTTTGAATTTCTTTTGCTTGTTTGTTCTATGGATACTTCACCATAAGATAAAAATAAAACGAGAGTGATTTCTTAGGAAAGTTGTATAAGTAGATGCACTGTGCGATTGATCGAATGCCAAAAAGACGGCTTATTTATAAGAATAATATTTATTCAGTTGACCAATGATGATTGCCTATGTTCCCTGAATCGATCAATATTTTTATTCTTTCGTTTCCAAATAAAAGGATTCTCGGTATCTTAAGGAACAGAAGACGTTTTACATTCAGTAGAAAGTGCAATCATACTCAGAGCGCTACAACTAGTAAACAAATGGATGAAATAGAATAACTCATTACAACTCAGTATTTCCTGCAGGAAATGATCATTCACTGCTTTTTTCGGGCTTGCCCGTATTTTGTCTCATGTAAAATCGACATTATATACGTATATTAGTTTCATTGTCGGTCAAACAAAGAGAAATGATATTTTGAAATTCGATTTCTGACTGAACTTTCTAAGCAATTATCAGATATAGGAAGAACATCAGGTAGACTTCAATACTGATACAGCCACTTCCTCATCTAGAGAACAGTCATGAATAATCTACACCTGGAATTAATTCAAATAAATTCTAATCGACGACTGCTCCCTCAAGTTCATAGTTATTTTTAATTGTTAAACTGGAACACGGTCGTACGCGAAGACAACTTCCCCTAGAATGATGTATATTTCAGTTCACTATTTTATTATAAGCCATAAGACGAAGTGTAATTTCAACTCCTGTTTATGTGATACATGAGAATAGGGCTGGGACAGACTTCCGGTAGTCTTTCTCAGTACGATAATTAGAATCATCACATTTGCTTCTCAGTTGTAAACACAGTACGTCGTTCGTTAAATAAAACGAACGACTGAGCATCCAAATTTTTAGAACCTAGTGAAGATGGGTTCATAAAAGTGTACGTACTAAACAGCAGAGAGAAGATCATCTAAAAGTACTAGATATATTTGTTCACAGCAGTATTTTGAAAAATACACTACTGAACTCATCTGTTCTTGCTGAAAATGAAAAATTTCGATGCATTATTTTAAAATATTTCAGGGTGAACGATTTTTTCTTGCATTCATTCGTCAACTTGAATCAGCATTTCATATTGATACCAAATTATATTTCAACCCGAACGTCTATTCACCGGAATCGAATACGATTGTAGCTAAATATGCACTTCTTTGTACTCAACATTGTTTTCTTAATCTTGGTGATTTAGCAAGGTATGAAGAGAAAGAAAAAGTCGATCGATGATTTTACAGCTAAATTGCGTTTATTTTCGCATTTTTTTCTAAGATACAAAGAAACTAATCGCAATGGTACTGATTATGCCGAAGCAAGAAAGTAATATTGAAATTTATCGAAAAAGAAAACATACATAAATTGTACTGTTTATTTCTTAGACATTATCTTCATGCTCGATTATTATATCCAAAAAATGGAAAATCATGTAAACAATTGGCAATTCTAGCTGTTATGACCGTAAGAAGAATCTATGTAGTTATTTAAAAGAAAAATTATTCGGTTACCTTTTATACATGATAGCATCGACGATTAGATGCTATTTATTATTATGTTCGAGCACTTGCAACAACAACACTTAACGATAGTGTTAAACAAAATCTTGTTTCATTATTTGAGGAAGCTCGTCGACGTGTACGTATAAGATTTTCGTCAAATATGAAAGTTAACTGCATATGTATTATTCTAGTTGGAAACATTTGAAAAAGAACTGAAAGAACGCGATAAGAAAAACGAACGAAAGATACGTGCAGGTCTATAGCATGAAATATGAACATCAGAATATTCTTATATGTTTCACTAAATTAGGTAATCAAAAGTTAGAAATATGGAAACGAACAGACGGAACCATTGTTGGACGAAGTCTTGATGATGGACAATCGAATAATAATCAAAATGACTTCGACGGTTCTGTATCACAACAAGAAGTAAATTATTACAAAAAAGAAACTCATTTTGTTTCTGTTTGTAAGTATAATTAATTATTTTTCTTTTAAATAGCTTATCCATTGGTTTACATTGAATTATATTGCATTACATGGTAAATTATTTACTAAGACCGGGTAAGACAGTAGGAGGAAAATTTTTCATTTCAATGTGATTAAAATATTTGTCTTTCGAATTCAAGAATGGAAACATATACAGAATTATGTTCACGAATGCTTCATCAATTTCAATATTTACTTCGCCATGATTCATGTGTTTTTGGTAAACAACAATTAGTACAAATGATGGCTATTAATATGTATCAAATTGAAGTCGCTAAACAAGTTAACGTATCAGGTATTTAGTGAATGTCAAATTTATGATATTATTTCATGAAACTTATAGTATGTTTTTCGAAAAATATTCTATCAAACATCAATTTCTAGAGAAAACTGACTTGTTTCATGAAACAAACGAGGTTCATTGCTGATAAGACGTAGACCTCTATCAATTATTCTGAAGTCTATTTTTTTTTCAAAATTCGAAGTTCTTAAAAATGATTGTGAATATTATGATTCATGAAATTATTTCTACATGATATGATAGCTTAGGGAAATATTGATCATCCATATTCTGACTCTTACTGTGATACGAGAACATATTTTAAATCATGACCTATAATACAATATATTTGTATGGCTATGCCCACACACTATTCATTCAATGAGTAGATACATCAGAGTGTAAAATTGAGAAAACTCGAGTTCTAAAATCGAAAATCGTATGAAAAAAGAAAAAAATGATGTAAATTATTTCTTTTTGCTACATCAGGGATGAATACAATAAGTTGTTTAATAGGCGATCGGCTACTCGAAAAAACAAGCTACCTTCAAATAGAGTTTTGTCAATTTTTTTGTTACTATGAAACATTTCGTAGAAAAGAAGCCACCAGGATTATCAAAACATCCCACTGTTCAGCACAATTAGGAAGATAACTAATCAAGCATGTATGCAAGTGACGTTACGACCTATTTCGTCGATCTTTCTACATCAGGTTATGATATTACGTATAGAAGAATATAATGACGTTGAAATACGTCATGATACTCAAATATCTATGGCCAAACTAAATTTTAGTTATTCAATTCATAGAAATCATGTGATTCAAAGTATTTTAAACAGCATAATTTTTTCTTGAGAATACTCAAACAGAATCAATGGAGTTGTATTTTCAAAGCTCAAGTCAATATACATAGAATAAAATTCATGGAGTTAATAACGAGAAGAGTCATTTTTTTAGAAGCATAGTTTATAACAATCAGTCCCAAAAAAAAACATATATGAGTTTCACCTTTTCAGTGAGAAATTGGATGTACTAACAAGTGATTTTATTTTTAATGAATAGTTGACATAGTTGTTCGTTCTCAGTATGAAGAATCATCTCTTCAATTAGCACTTGATATGTTTGGTTTGCTAATTGAACAAACAGCTATCGTTCTCGAACGTCATTTGAAATCAAGATCAGCAAGCAATGATTCGAGTCCACCATCAGGAATATTCAATGGTTGGCTGCAAAATGTCTTTCCATCACTAAAAATATTTACCGATTGGATGACATGCAATGCTCAGACATTCATGCCATTACCTGATCAATTGCCAGCTGAGTTTGGTCCACATCCAGATATTTTGTTGTCACTTGCAAAAGTCATTAACTTGATACGAACTGTTGATCGAACACACATACAGCTTGGTTCAAATTTAACTAGTATGTAGCAAAAACGAAAAAATAAATAAATAAATAACAAACTCAAAATGAATGCATTCGTTTTTCTTGTGTCAGATTCAACACCAGTTATTTTGGAAGAAGACATTGAACTCAGTGGATTTTATCCATTACTCACATTACCAGTTGATACTTTACAAACAACAAACGATACGCCATTGGTAATAAAAATGAAAAGAAATATTTTTTTTTGAATTTAAAAAGATTTCAATTTGATTTTCTCAAGAATGAAGCCAAAGATTCAAAACGTATCGGTCGATTATGCTTCTTTGCTGATTATTTATGTGGTCTGAAACAGCCCGTCTTTATATTTGATGTTCAACAAAAAACTTATCATCCAGCTCTTAAATCATCTATTCATTCTGAGCGCAGTAAAAGTCCAACGAATAATAATAAAGTAGATTGTCACATGAAATTTTTTTTTCTATCATCCAATAAATTTCATACACTGATGTTTGTTGTTGTAGAATCATTCGATGGATCATGACTACAATACAAATGAGCCTGTATCACCAGTTCCAACTTCGAATAGTGTCGATCCGTCATCACCTGACTCAATCGTGAATGGTATTGATATGAAAGAGCTTAAACGTAAAAAGCGACAACTTGAACATCAATTAGCAGAAAAACAAAAACAAGATCAAGTTGTCAAAGTAAGAATAATCGATAGCTGAGCGATGTACAATTGCATACAATCATTTGTCTATACTTAGGATATTCTAAATACATCACGGTTAATCGAAATTGAAGTTGTACCACGCTTCATTGTTCTTGATACAAATTGTTTTGTTAATTATCTTCCGATAATACACAAATTAATCAAACAAGGTCGATTTATAATCATTATACCGTTGATTGGTTAGTAAAGTTTTTATCTATGAACTAAATACCTGTACTGTTTATTGTGTTCAGTTATTTGTGAGCTTGATAAATTATCTGTAACAACGATTGTCGATGATGATTCATATGAACATGCAGAAATGGTTCGTCGACAATCGATACAAGCCGTCAAAATGATTGAAGAATGTTTTGCTAGTAAAGAACGACGTGTTCAAGCCATGACGGGCGAAGGAACAGTTTTAGATTCTATTCAATTTCGAAATGAAGTGAAAAAAAATGTGAGCATGAACGAAACAAAAAATTAAGAACTTTCATCTATTTCTAAATCTTGATTCTTATAGGAATCAAACGATGATACAATTTTAGGATGTTGTTTGAAATATGTATGTTGTTTCATATATGAGAATATTCAATTGTTCGAATTCATATTTACTGTATTCTAGTGTCGTGATAATCCTAGAGAATTCTTTCCACAGAATAAAGGTAAAAAATTTTCCTTCTCGAGTTCCATGAATTATTTTCATTGTAATTTAGTTGGAGCTATTCGATTACATCGTGAAGTTGTACTCATAACAGATGATCGAAATTTACGTTTAAAAGCTCAAGCTCGTAATGTTCCTGTAAAAGATTTAACGAAATTTCTTGAACTTGCTCAAGTTAATTTATAAGCAAAAGAAATATAATCTTGCAAAATGTAAAATCTTAAACATTATGTAAAGAGAAACCATGTAGACATCGACGAATGAAGGTAGAAACTTCTATCTGATAGAGAAAACAAAGTTCTCTATTTATAATACTAGATCCAGTATATATAATATCTTCTCAATCAATAAGCCGGTGTTAGATGAAGACAAAAGAAAATTGACCGATCCGTTTCGTTTGTTGTTTACAGTCAAATGATTTTTTTCATTTTTGTTTCATACTTAAATGCTTAATGTAATTATTATCACTGCTCTTGATTCGTTTTTGTATATTTTATATTGAAAAAAGTATTCTTCTCTTTCGACTTTGTCCTTATTGACATTGAAAGTGAAAAATTGTATTTAGAAAAAAAGTGACATAACGATTTCTTCGTTTTACTTTTTGTGTTCTCTTTCGTTTTTCTTTCTTCATATATATGTTATTTTGACACATGCGTTTATGTTACATAGCAGTCGAGAAATGTTTGTGCATAAATAAATGATGATACTGTTCTATTCATGTTTTGCTTATCCAGAACTCAATGATGCATCAGAAAAAGAAGAGAAGCTAATCTATAGTTAGAATTAATGTTATCCAGAACTTAGAAAGTGTGCTATAAATCAATTTGGTTTTACACTTACACCAATCTTATTAATAATTTGATGCAATATGATGACAAATCATTGTTTGAAAATATGTTCTAAAAAAAATAGTTCTTCTTTGAAAAATAAACGATGCACAGAAAGATGATGGCATCGGAAGAATCTCTATGTGACATGTCGAGATCAGTTCAAGTGAATGACATGAAAATATTTCAAAGCAAAAAATTTTAATTTTAGTAAAAATTTAATTTGAAACAATGTGATGGAAGAGTAAAGAACCATTTGGGTGCTCATTGCTGTTCCATGACTTCAGATTCATCCTTGATTTTCATATAAATCTAGTGGTTTACAATCTACCTGTGCTAAACTTAAGTCTATTCTCAAAGTTATTGATGAAATTATTCATCCGAAAAAGAAGCATTTGTTTTATCTGTGTCGTTTTAACTATAGTCACTGGAAAGCATTTCTCTTACTATTGAGAACAAAATACTTAGTAAGTTTTCGTAGATATCCTTGTAGTCGATTATATGTCTAAAATGACTAGAAGAATAGACCATGTTTCTACTTACTGTGCTTCGCACTCGAGGCTGAATCAATAAAGCTACTGGGTCGTCCAAATGAAAGTGATTTGATTCGGTCATGTCTTTGATGGAATAAAGTGGTCGTCAGCGAATAATCGCTGATTATGTTCGATTTCGTTGATCAGGCTAGATAACGTGGCTGACAATTCCTTTAGCATCTTGTGCAAAGTATGTGATTTGATTCATATTAGAGGAGCAAATAACTGTCAATTGTGAAGGCATTGACTAGACAACCATCGGTCAATTCAGCTTATAAACACAGAAGAAATTTCAGTAATGTAATCTGTCTAATAAAAAATGAAACCGAATGCGGATACGACTCAATCTGGATTCTTATATGAAATGACGCGTCAATCATATCTTCTTGATCTATGAAATACATGGTACATTTTATTACAGTTATCAATAGTTGGGAATCTCACTTGTTGTCATATCTTTGAAGAAAACAAACAGTGAAACGGATGCATAATATTGATTTATTGTTATCTACATCAGTTTTAATCGACAATACCTGCCGCTATTTACTTCTTTGAACATAGAAATATCTCACAAACACTTATTGAACGAAGGATAAATTGGAAGCCTATTGTCATGTACCAACAAAAGCTATATCAGATAACTCTTCAAACAGTTCTGCTTCGAAGATTCAATATTTCCCTTTGATTGACAATAATCTCATGTATTTGAGGAGCACGCTGATTTGTTTCTATGTGACTATTTACTCAAAGATTTCTTCAATAATACATTGGACTCGTTCATGCTTACTGAGATCGTTGCTTACGCTTCATATCTTAATTCAGACATGATTTATTTTTTCAAATCTCAAGAAAACCATTGTCTAGTAAATTAATAGTTGTTTTTCATATTTTAGACGTTACCATCTTTCATAATGTAGAACGATATTCTTATGAAATAGTCAAAAAGCTACTTCTAAATAATGATCAACTTGTATAAATATAAAAAACGACCTTCATTGGTCAATTTTCCAAAAACAAACTATCCATTCATTGATACGGTTGCTTTCTCATCTGAGGAGATCCTTTTTAGCTTTAGATTTTTCAGAAGGTCAATATTTCACTTCGCAATTGAAATAAACGACTATCGTTGATGCGTATATGCTGAAGTTTTCATCGAATATACGACACAGGATACAACTGTTGAGAACATCATTGTAATTTCAATGAATTCATCCTTTCTTATCAACCTTACGTAGATATCAAACTTCTATTTTTATTTTATTTTATTCATATAATAGTCCTTCTGATACACGTAGCTAGCTGAATCAGTTTATAGGAGAATACAATCATAGTATCGTCAATGAAATACAGAAATAGATGGCTATGAGTCTTCTGATTTTTTATCACTGAGATATTCATCATTTTCTACTAATATGCCGAAAATTCTGAATCATACTAACAAAATTGTTTAATATAATTCTTCCGTATGTGAAATATTCCTTGAGTTACGCTAACGATATAATTTTAGCTAACATGTTTCTGATAGTACAAAAGTATTAGATGAAATTATGATTTATTTCCATATGCTTCATAGCCAAAATTTTAGTTATCGAAGAACTCAAACAATAGATATCTAAATCGACCACAACATCATATAAGGACTTGTGTGCCATACCATAGTAATTGAAATCTTGAAATGTTCATAGAAGCATTCACTAGGCACGATAAACGACGTGATCATATTAAAGAACAAGAAGTCTCATTTAAATAAGTTTTTCCTTGGTTTCTCAAAGTTAATAAATTTAAGCAGATAAACATAATAAAACATAACTTTTTTATGTTGAATGTGGAAAAAATTGCATTGCTTTTTGACAAAAATCGAAAGAATTTCCAGTAAATACCTCTAAGTTCGGCATTGACTTCCATAGTTGTACTCCTCTTATTGGGTGTTCACTTGGACGAAACGTAAAATAGAATTCCTTTTGTATTGGACTTGTCTTCGAATGCAGATAATTAATTGTTAGAGGCGATCATAAGGAGATTCTGACCTCCTTTAGTAAACGGCTCATTGTAGCGCATGAACTTTGAAGAATATCTGCTATCATAGTTTTTAATTATCTTGAAGAAATATCTATATAAGAGCCTCGTTAAATGCATACAGTTATCATGGTTGATACAGCGGCATAGTTTTTGGAAGAATCCACCGTAAATTCATAAAATACATGGAGTACTGTGTCTACTACGTTGAGTCATGCTTCCCGATGAGAATTAACTTCAATTGAGATACAATCACTGCATCTGTATTTAAGAGAACATGTAATATTGTTTTAAATAGAGAAATTTAAATAATTGAAGTAAATGGAAACCATTTTATATCTAATGGTATGCTGTTTTTCGCTCATGAGGGAAAAATACAAGTGGAATATGAAAGTAGCTCAGTGCATTAATGGTTCATTTTACTTTCAACGTCAATGTCATGCCTCGTTATTGCTTTTCAGGACATTTTCTTACCATGAATTGAAACGTGACTAGCTCTAGTTTCATAGTATTGTGAATTCAAGAATTACATAGATAATCATCATAACTTATTTATAATAACAATTGATTACAAGATTCATTTTTTATGAAAGATATTTTGACAAAAAATCTTATCTAAAGTTTCTTTCTAGACATAAACAAATAAATAATGCAATATTTTCATTAGAAATCACGATTTTTTCATTGTAAACTTGAAAATTGTTCTGGCAATTAATAATTACTCATTGTTTATGCAGAAACATAATAGAATTTTATATATACATATTGTGCTTTTTTCTCTTCGTGAAGTTTACGGTTTCTGTTAGTCAAAGATCTTGTTTTTTTCCACGTCTATTTATATTGATAAAAGATGAATGGAAGAAAAGTAGAAAATCATAACGATAATGCTCGAACAATTCTTCTATAAGGTAGAACATATTTCACCAAAGAAGAACAACTTCAAATTCGAATCGATTCCATCGCACATGTGGCTGAAAGTAATTAATATACAACTATCACTATTGAAAGTGATCGTCTACACAACTTCGGTGGTAATGGTTCAGTTTAGCAACAAAAGAGTAAGTATGATGCCTTCTTTTTTCTCGTCAATCTGAAATCATATTGGTGCTATGGATGACATAAAAGACGCTAAGATCAAGCAGCAACTTGCAGGTTTACAAATATCGAGGAAAAATATATGTAGGTAGTCATGATTTATCATAAGTTGCTACAAATCAAGATTCACTGTATTCATTGGGTTCAACAAATCCTTGTTATTAGATATTGATCAAGGAGAATCGACGGCTAGTTGTTATACTCATATTCAAATCGAATATTTTCTTGCAAGTGCTTCTCGAAAATAGATATCAAAATATATGTGAATTGAACAACTATGTAAGTTTATTTAAAGAAGAAAAATATCACGAAACAGACAGAATGTTCAATAACGGATCAACGTATTGAAAAATTTCAAGTTGCAGTATAAGATCCTGTTAAACTTGTTCTATTAAGTGACAAACGAGAAATTCAATCATATATACAGTATAAACATATATGTTCTCATTAAATTCTTTTCATTTTATAGCGGCAATTGTTCTGTACCAGTAATCAACAAAAAGTGTTCGAAGATCTTGTTTCATCACATATATTTTACTGAAATATTTTCAATATGCATAGCAAGAAGAAAACTTTAATTTATAGAAACTCCATGAACAACATTCTTCACATTTTTCAATCAGTAATTCTTGCTTAAAAGAAAAGAACTAACTATGACCATAGTCGTAGTTTGTATTTATTTTCTTCTCATGTACGATAAACTAAAAAGAATGTACGAAGTCTATTCTGACTTCTCTTACAAACATGACGAAGATGATCATAACTATTTCTCTCTCTCTCCTTCTCATTTAACTGATTGTTGTTTTTTGAAAGACATAACAGAATGTCCCGAAGCTTTCAAAGCATATAGAAGAAATTGAATTATGAAATATTGAGTCGACATTGAGCATTTCGAATAAGCTCTTTGAATTGTTTCCCACAACATTTTAGTTTTTTTATCCAACTATACCAAGTACGCTACGAGTCTTGCTTGGCATACTCAATTCGGATTGAAGTATTGCTCAAGCATGCATAGAAATATTCGACAAGATCAAAACATTATTCTTGGTAATATATCATTTCGATTCTGGAGAATACTAAATGTTAGCGGTCTAGTTTTTGTGTCAAACCTTTACACTGTCTTCTCAAAAAGAAAAAAAGAAAGTCGTATCTCTAAAAGAGCTTCTATTTATTCCTAAATTTTTTTCTCTAAGACTTTCTCATAAAGCCCTTCAGTGTGATTGGAAAACTAAAGGTTTTTCTTAAATGCGAACTTCGAATACCTTATACGACATGATTTTTTGTCAAACACGTATCCTTCTTCCTTCAACTGTTCCATCTGCAGAAAGACGTGAAACTTTGTCAGTTCTACTCTCTGCAGCAACTAGAAATGTTTAAAAACTGTATGACGGCATCCTTTTAGTATTTTCTATGAGTTCTAGAAAATATAATAGCACTGCTAAAATCTATTGTGAAATAAAATACAATCGTTATTCTTTATTCTTTTTCCTCATACGTACTGAAAGCTGTTGTGATCCATATCATTTATCGTCAATATAATTCAACCGTAGGTAAGAGTTAACAATCTGAAATTTATGCATGCCAATTAAAGACATCCTTTACTATATGAATTGTTCAATTTTGTACTTCCTACTTTGATTCGAAGCAGATATTGAGAAAAAACTTTTATATTAACACGAAAATTTCTTTTTTGTTTCTTATAGATTCACTAATATTAGTAAGTAAGTCTATAGAAGAAAAAAAATCTTCTTTGTATCAATCATCTGTATTAAGCCAGTAATTAAGCGAATTGCAATGATGGCTCCGTAGTTACATTTGTTCACTAAGTTGAGCTTTATCAAATATCTACAATGATGAATTCTTCAGACTCTTCTGCGAGCAAACAACCAAATGCTGATTCAGAGACATTGCCTGTGTTCATGAACAATTTATCGATGAATATGATTCAAGAAGAACTGCTAACTAAAGATGCATATTCAGCATCAAATTCATTGGAATCTGGAAATTCTCTAATTAACAATGAAGGTTTTGAATCGACAAAAACCAATACATCTGTTGGTACAGTTCCTATTATCCATATAATTCATGACTTGATCCAATCAGATTCTAATTGCTCACCAATTGATCAATCACCTTCAGACACTACAAAATTAAATCTGATGAAGTTGAGTAATATTTTACAACGTTATCAAGGTTCTTCCGATGACAAATTATCATCTGAACGACGATCAGTATCTATTTTGAATCAGTCTTCTGAGTCAAGTTCACTGCATGAAAGTGATATTCGTTTTAATGCATGTTCAACTCCCTTTATATTAGCAACACATGATCATCAAGAAACATCAACTAATTCATGTTGTGAGAGTATCTATCGTAATGCATCGCCATCAACATCTCTATCAACAGCCAGTGATCGTAGCTTATCATCGATTTCATCATTATCAAATGAAAATCAAGTCAATAATTCGAATGTCGTTCATGATTGTCAAAATGATTGTCATTTTAGTACGATTGAGACACTTGATGAACAACCTATAAAAAATACAACTAATGATACAATAAAAGCAAAGCATAGAACTGAATCTCGAACTAGATTCTTTTCACAAATTTTAAATCTACAATCGTCAAAAAAACTTTCAACAAATAAAAATTCGAGAGCATGTTTAATATTGTAAAGTGTCTTGTTGTCTTGATAAAATGTTAGATAAACATGTATATATATATATACATCACTAGTTAGGTTTTTTCTTTCTGATATCGATGTTTTGCCACCACAACAGCTGGATATTGGATATTCTAGATCACAAAATTTAACATAGATGAAAATTAATCATGTTTTCATCACATAATCAATCAAAAAATGTATGATTAATGATTATTTGGTTTTGAATCAACGTCTATAGTTATCATCTTGTTCGTATTTCCGTAAAAATAATAATTGTTACTTTTTTCAATAAAGAAATGAGTTGACATCCGAAAATACAATTCCGGACTGTAATAACGATCATATTAACTCAATTCTTTTTTATTCATTGTAGCAAGTAGTATTAAAGAAAAATAGTTGTTTTCCTCGGCCTTTTCGACTTTCTCTCTTGAATATAATTCATTTGGTGAAATAGGGAATTTTGATGTTTAACGAAAAAATAGTTAAACATGGACAGTATTCTCTGTAAATCAGAAATAACGTGTTTTGAGTGCACGTATGAAATTAATTACAGATTGCAAACATGCTTTATCCTCTATAATTTACTTATTGTAGCATGCTTCATTTATTAGAGCGCCTACTAACGTGTATTTGCGTCGACAACATGTGGTAATAAACTATTTTAAAACAACTAATAGAAAGAAGTAAGTCTTTTGGTAGTTAAATCTTATACAAATCATTCGTAGATTTTCCATGAGACTTTAATTGAGTTAATACTTCTTAGTGCAATGTTTTTGAATCACCGTGTTAACAACCAACATAATGAAGTCGATCTTGTTAGCAACCTGACAATACTTTAGATATCTACCTTATTCGACAATATTTGCACACGAAAAGTGAAGTACAAATGAAAAAAATGTTCTATAGGATAACAGTTAAAAACGAAGGATAGATTGAAAAAACCGTTTCATGGGCTGATAGCTTCGTTTTATCAAGTTATGCACATTCTTTACATTCAACAATTCAGATCTGTTAATTTTTTCTCGAAAGTCTGTCGATCTAACAACATCCATCAATTAACGTCTTCCTTGTATAAAAATCATCTCTCAGACTGGAAGAGTAAAGTTTATAGAACACTGCTTGATAGCTCACATGTCATTTATATAGTTTTAAAGCTTTTCTTACTCCTTTTTTTGTTATTTTGTTTTTCGATTAAATCAGAACTGCTGTGTATTGGATTCATTGTTAAATTCAGGGGCATGAAGTGCAAGATTATCTTTCAAAAGATACCATCATTTGTACAACAAACGTTAGACATGACAGTTATGAATAGTTATTGTCCAATTTCTTTCCTTTCTTAACAATACTTTCGTTTAAAAAACAAACCGTTGCATCGTTGTAGACTAGAGGATTCTTATCGGAATTAAGAGCACTCTACTATTTAATAGAACAAATAGAAGCTCGCTGTCGAAAAAGTTACGTTCTTCAACATTAAGTTTTTTTTTGCGGGACCGTCTGTTTGGATTTCTTTTGATTATAACATTTTCGAATCTGTACTCTCTTGCATGTACGCAAGTACAATTTGGCATTACCGATGTCTGAATCATAACCACGTGTTTTCAAAATTGACTTCATGTCTACGAAGAATTGCTTCGTTGAAAGAAACTTTCACTTCAAAAATTTGAAAAAAGCATACTATATTCATTTTGAAATCTATATATGTACTTTCTGCAAGATTATATTTTATTTTTTGAGAAACGTTTTCATCGAAGAACACATGGATGTAAATCAGTTCAAATGAATGTTTCTTTACATTTTGGCTAAGGATACAAACAATACCAATAACCTTTCAAATGAAATGTTTCACAAAAAGACGTGCTGAAAATATGTTTGATAATGCGCAACATCGAATGTCAATAGTCTTTGATTTCATATTCGTTTCATTTTTAATTGGTGTAGAATTGATTCAATGGTTACCATCAGTACTCGTCACATGTCATTTAGAGTAGCTATCGTTCACATTGACATAGGTTTTCTTCTGATACAGGAAGTATATTTTTGTTTCCGATCATTATTCTTTTACCATATGAATACATCTAGAATTCAATTATTCAATATGCCATCAGAAACACACATCATTCTCATTCAGCTGATGTTCTAATAACATGCCGTTTTCTTATTCGTAAGATGAGATTATAGATGGACATTGTTCTATCATCCGCATAGGCTTCGTTTTTGGTATTTCCATTTCTGGTGATTTTTTCTCTCGTCTATTAATTGTCTAGAATAGAGCAGGCAATTCTTCTTTTAAATGAAAATAGCAGCTCGCTTTTATTCATGAGATGCATGATGAGTATAGAACAATGTCATACATTTGATTTTCTATATTGTCATTAGTTCGAATTGGATGAATTCTAAGTTTTCAAAAATAGAAAAAATAACACCTATCGATAAGTTCTTATAATAACTCCATGCAGCACAACAGTATAGAAAAAGAGAAACTTAGTTATGCTACTCTTAAATAAATCCTTTACTAAGTCTTGTTTTTTTTTGGACATAAAAATAGTCGATGTGTCATGTCTGATGTGATGGTAGGTTTTTGTTAACAAATTAGAATATTTACAGTGACAAATGTTTTAACAAACGAAAAACAAGAAGAACAAAATAAATGAGTGCGCTTAACACCACGGATTTAAACTTTTATTCACTGCTGTTAGAAATACTCTGTATAATTTTTCTTTTAATGCCCTTGCGATTGTTGTTTTTTGTCTTTTGTAAAAAAAACTGGATATCATCGATGTATTTGCTTCCATTACTAGGACGAAGGTGATAAGGGAAGGCAAAAAAGCAAGAAATAGAAGAAAAGAAAAGAGAATGAAAAGAAAAGAAAAACAAAATAACAAGTAACGAAAAAAAACAACATCATCAACGTCGTTGTCGTCGTCGTCTTATAAGAATACAGGGAAAAAACTACCATGAGCCATCATATGTTTGACGATGAAAAGCATACTACAAAATACCGTCTTCATAGACCTGGTTATCCAGACAAGGTATTCGAACATATAAATAATTACTATTTTAATGGTAAAATTACAGATGAAAAAGTTCCATTTGCACTCGATATTGGTTGTGGAAACGGTCAAGCAACGGTGGATCTTAGCCTGTAAATATTATAATTAACTCTATTGTTTCAATCGAATGAACGAAAGAAAATTTTCTCCTTTTATTTTTTTTTTATAAAGATTTTGTGAGCGAGTTATTGGTCTTGATGTTAGTGCAAATCAACTTGCTTGTGCCATTCGAAAAGACAATATCGAGTATCGATGTCATATAGCTGAAGATCTATCTTTTCTTCAATCGAATTCCGTTGATTTAATCGCTATTGCAACAACATTACATTGGCTTGATATCGATGCATTTCTTAAAGAAGCTAAACGTGTACTGAAACCACACACAGGTGTACTTGCTGTATGGACGTACGCATTAGGTACCTTGGACAATCCCATAGCTGATGCTATTTATCATGAATTTCATCATGTTTTATTATTTCCATATTGGGATCCAAAAAGATGGTTGGCTGATGATTATTATCAATCACTTGTACCACTATTACCGTATAAATCGACATTATGTCAACATACGATTGAAAATCGGACAGAAACGACTCTGGGACATTTTCTTGGTTTTATCGAATCATTATCAGCTTGTCAAACATACAGAAAACAGAATGGCGAACAAGCCTATCAAGATATGTTAACAACATTGCGTCAGAAATTAATTCAAACTTATATCAAACCAAAACTTCGAAATAATAATGATGAAATAACAGATTTCGATTCGATTAAAATGACTGTTTCAAATCCCATACGACTTTACTTAATGAGAAAAAATCAGATCTAATTTTCTGCAATTAGAAAAAATATCATTTTGTCATATCGAATATCTGTGTTTTTATTTTTTTAAAGAAAAAGAAATGGATTGCTTTTTTTTCTATTTTAATGTTATAATAAATAATGATAAGACATGTTTAGTATGAAAAAGAACGATGCTTTTATTATCCATATAAGAACCTTATGATCTGTAGAGGGTCTTTTATAGACTCATCCACAACGAAACAAAACTAGTTTAAGCACTTATTTTTTTTTATTAACCATTCGTTTCTATTTTACTTTTGTTTTCAAGTGTCGCATCGATATCATAAAAACCAGGTCATATATCATTATTCTACGTATGAAAGCACTATGAATACTCTAAGAAGTTCATTCAATCTAGAACTTTTGTATTGATGCATATCTAGTAAGAACACAAAAAGACTATTAGTTTTTTTAACCAAAAGTAGAAAAAGACAAAAACATAGAACTACGAACTTCTATGAAAGAGTAGCTTGTGTCACTTAGATAGAATATTGTCTACTTGTAAATAGCGTCAGAGAGAAAGGTCAATAGATTTTTTCTCCATATAAAACACATCAAGAAAGTATAAAACGTTCTTTTCTAAAGCATGAAAATACGTCTGATGGAAGCTACAAGAAAATGTTGTAATAATGAAACAAACCAGGAAGTTTCTATGTCATGGGCGGCATGACAAGTATTTATCTTAGTGAAAGAATAAGAAAATAATTGAGCAAAGTTCTCAAAATAGTGACAATTTTCTTAATACTGAAGAATAGATTTCTTTTATTTTTCTGCAATACACCTTTAAATCATCGACGAGATTTCGTTAGAGCGAACTATGTCTAAGAAATATCGAATAAACAATATCTGTTTAAGAAAATGTGATCGATGACTATCTTTACAGAACATATCCTAGAAAGTCTGATGAATTCAAGAGACTTCTCATGAGAAGACCAAGCAAATGTGTTTTAAATTATTCAATCAAAAGAAAAGAAAGGTAAATTGACGTTCGTGGTCGATTCAAAAATATAATATTAAAGGAAAAAATTAAGAATTCAAATGTTATTAATATAGATGCGTTGTGAGAGAAAAAATGAGACAGCTTAGAAAACTAATCTTATGGGTTACATTACATGAAGCCTTTTTTTTTCTAATTAATGTTTCTTTCTTATTTGAATAGAAATTAGTGTATGAACATTCTTCTGACTATGTTAGTCACACTTCCAACATCAAAACGCATTGTTTTAAAAGAATCTGATACGTTGAATGAATTCTACAATACTAATGAGTTGCAGGTTATCTTATTTTAAAGTTTGATGATTATGATGCTTATTAAATATAAGCATTACTTTCACAACTAACATCAAATCGATAGCAAGTATCTATAATAAATCCAAAAACTCTCATATTCATTCTAATTAAGATATTAATTGGAGGATTGATATGATGAAAAAGACTGATCGAATGTTTCTTTTCTTATCAACATCATCAAGAATACTCGTTTAGTGATTTAATAAATTTCAAGTGCTAGCATTAATCATTTTTAAAAACGACATTGATCTAGCAAGTGAAAAGCGGACGGACAATATTATTCATATTTTATCATAAAAAATAAAAAAAGTTTCGTGATTCAATCTCTCTTGAATCTTATAGTATCATACTGTGTCGTTGTTTTTGTTTGCTTATTAAAATATCTACCATGAACGATCGAATAGAATCGACAGGTACTTGTGTAGAAGATAAAGGCAACTGACATATTCAAGAAAAAAAGTCTTTATCATAGCAAACATGGGCTTCTTGAGGAAATAGATTGTAAAATGAATTAGTCGGCACAAAGTTAACACAAAAATAGTCTCGGAAATGACATTTCCTCACACGAAGTTTCTAGTTATTTGAGAGATAGCTGGAGGAAAGTAATTAGCTCAATAATATCTATATTTATGAGTAGGTTTCGCTGAAATATTTCATTATATCATTCAAAAGTCTGCAATATTAGAACATCAGATTCTTTTGTCAACAAAACCTTTTCATCTTTTCGTTGACACAAGATAAATATCCTTCAATAAAAGAACGCCAGTCAATAAAACGAAGTGTTTTTTTCATAGAACAGGAAAAATCAAACTCGACAGTTCAGCGATGTTCATACTAAAAACAATCAGATCATGAATTACTAAGTTTGATTAAAAAATATTATTGCACAATCAGACCATGAATTACTTAGTTTGATTAAAAAATATTATTGTATTAATTATTTGATAGTAGAATCCGGAAGAAACTTTTATGGGATATTTGGAACTTATTATTACATACAGACAATGTGATGATTATGCACTATACATACAATAGTGCTAGTAATCGATTGATGATATTTGACAAGAATAATAAACAATCAATTATGTCTATACCATCTAAATATTGCTCTGACCTTAACGGAAAAGTCAACAAATACATTTGAATCTTATATTCATTGTTATTTCCAAAATATTTAGAGTTATGAAAATTCTCTGTAACGATATCGAATTCTTTTATTGAGTCATGTACAGTGTTCCAAAAGTCGGTTAGGAAAGTTATCATCTGTATCTCGTAAACAGCTCGACCGATTCAATTGGATTTTTATAGAATGTTAAGGTCCTCTTTGAAATTTCATTTCATATAATTGAAGCTATAATAAATTTCCAAAATAACCACCATCAACTTCAATACATATACCCATTCTTTTTACAATAGTAGAAAAAACATCACGCAAAATCAACTTGGAAATCGATTTGATTTCTTTCTCAATTCTTTTCCTGTAATCAGCCATATCTTAAAATGTAGTTCTGTAGACATTTTGCTTCACATGCACCCCATAGGAAAAAGTCGAGGGGAGTAAAATACCGTGAACGTGCAGCCTATCGAATCGGATCAATCCTCCCTATCCATCTATTAGGAAAATGTTTGTCCAAAAATTCTCGCACATTTCTGACAAAATGTGGAGGAGCACCGTCTTGTTGAAATATTATTGAACGAATCTTGTGCAATCTTCTTACTTCAGGGAGAAAGAAGGATTCCAGCATTGACAAATAATCTTCTCTGTTGACAGTATCATCATCGAAAAAGAAAGGTCCAGTTAAATGATTGCTTGTCATTTCACACGAAACATTTGGTTTGGGAGGATCCATTACATTTTCAATCGTTGCTTGTTGATTAGACCCAGACCAATACCTGATGTTGTGTTTATTGACCAATCCATTCACATGAAAGGCAGTTTCATTAGAAAAACAAAGATTTTCTTGGATGTTGCTATCTATCAACATTGGTATGAGTGTCTTACACATTTCGAATCTGTCTTGCTAATCTTCTTCATAAAGTTGTTGAAAGAATTGGACTTTGTACGGCTTTAATAAGAAATTCTCAGTCATAATTCGATGCTCCGAAGTTGGTGTAATTGAACAAGCAGCCGTAACAGTTCGAATACTGACCTGGGGTTCATTATTGCAAAAATCATGAACTTCTTCCACTATACCATATGTAATTTTTGGTGACCTTCCCGATCGTTCTTGATATTCCACAGTACCAGTCTCGCAAAATCTTTCAAAGGTTGCAGTAAGCAAACTTCAGTTGGATTATTTTTGCCCAACTTGGCCCGTAATTTTCACTTGACAATAACAGGTGACTCAACTTTGGCCATTAGCAAAAATATCTTTATTCTAATGTTAATAGATATAGACAGTTTATCCAAAAGTAAATCAAACAAAACTTTAAAGAACCCATTTACATTCTATAAAAGAAACCTATTGAATCGGTCGAGTTGTTCACGAGATATACGTGATAACTTTCCTAATGGACTTTCGGAACACCGTGTAGAATAATTTAACATCGATAATGAAAAATCTTTTCTAGAAAACCGACATGAAAATAAATATCTGTATGGATAATTTTTCGACAAATTACAGTTCAAATAATCGAGAGATCAGAGTATTGTTTTCATCAATAAATTTTTCAGTTAAATTTTTCTTCGTCAAACGATTTTTCAGTCCAATGAATGTCTTAAATGAACTCACGAATACTGAACATGTAATGTATTTTCTATTATATTTTTCCATTGAAAAAGTATCTTTACGAGATTTGTATACGATTTCAATATCAAATGCACTTATCTGAGATCAAAAAACCTCATACGCCATTCTTTCATTTTGATATTGTCCGAACAGAAAAAGAAAAGCATAATTGCTATGCTTCGCTGTCAAGATGATACACAATGTAGTATTTCTTTAAATTTCTGCTATGCTTAATTTTAAAGGCAATTGTGATTCTATCATATGAATATCTGATTATTGTAAGTAACTGGTACCTTCATCAATAGTTCTATGAGCAATAAAAAATTTTCTAATTTAAGTAAAGATTGTTGTCTCACTCACCCATGAACTAAAGAACAAAATACTAATATGCCTATCGTATTATAAAAAACTCCCGTGGGATGCATACACTAAATAGAAAGCTGAATCGAAGATGTTTCAAAGACATAAGAAACGCAAAATTAGAAAAGTGCAATGCTATTTGATGTATCAGTTCATCATATCTTTTTGTGAATAGTTCATGATATGAGGTCGCATTGTTAGGTGCGGAATCGTTTCTGACGATAAAAGTGTTGGTACTTAAATGTTGGCAAGAAAAACAAGATTGTTACGTGTTTGGTTGGCAAATACTTGTAACTAAATACTCGCAGAAGCGAGAAGTGCAAATGAAAATGAAAACTTTCCTATCATCAGTAGCTTCATTAGTGGAGTATTTTTTATCATTTATAATAGTGTCTGCATTGGAGAGAATATACTCTTGCCAAAAAAATTAATATTGTCTAGACCAAGTAAATAAATTTCATATGGGTTCTATCAAAGTTCCATGATTTTTTTCGAATTGTAAACATATATACTACTGGTATAGTGCATGTTTTGAACTGTATTTCGCAGTCTCTTGGGAAATTCTTTCGTATTGTCATCAACATTCGATGTTTGTCGCATCGGCCTTCTCGAATAGATGTTGATATAAAACAGGTAGGGGATTGTGATTTTCAAAACTTCAAAGAAGCACCATGGACATCAATCTATCGTGAATTCAGTTTAGTCTCTTAGAAAAACAACTTCTATGAACATTTAATTATCCTCATTTCGAGTTCTTACTAATAGATTAGACTCTACAAATTGAAACATAGTCGAGACTCATCTACTGCATCTAGAAAAAATATGAACAAACTAATCTTAATGTTAACTGTGTTTGCCGGTGGAGTTCTTTGTCCTCGCAACAAAACCTTTATAAATTTAACTATCTCTCTAAAGATGATATTGAAATCTAGATCGAGATAACGAATAAATTTTTCGTGCTTCTCAATCTCTGTCTGTGACATATTTCAAGGTAATCGAAAATCAAAGATCTTCTTGACGACTGTCACAATTAATGAGCAGTATCTTTTATCAGTCTTGTCGTTGTATAGATCTTTAGCGTACAACTTCTGTTTTGAACTAAGAATGTGAAAAAATATCTACACAAGTCATTCGATTTATTGATTCCAAATAAATTAAATTTAACAAACTTTGACAATCGCTATGTTCCTCTTTTAAATGGTAGATACCTTCATTGACTCGATACTGTGGATGAGCATAATTTTCTCAGAAGCAAAGTTACACAAATTGTTTCTTAATGAAAAAAATATTACTTGAAGTATTTGTGCCAAACTTCTTCATTCTTGTGAGAAGACATGATCTGCATCGAGATGGAGTAGATGTCAGCGACAAGAAGACCCATATTGCTCATCTAAATATAACATTATAAACTGAATTCTGATTAACATATGTAAATGAAGACGTAAGAAAATATGATGATTGTCTTTTTCAAATATTTTCTCTTGAAACAATCATCAAAAGGTTTCATTCCAAACCATGAATAATTTTACGAGTATTAAAAATTTTGCATATTGAGATTCTTGATTTCATGTTTTCTGTTAACATTGTCTTATGAAGTATCATCTGCAAATTATAGATTATTCATGCACCGTGCCATTCACGACAGTTTGCTTCTGATTAGAACATTTTTGTTCAAAAGAATTTTAATCTAGTAGTACTAAAAACTAACAGAAATTGATTATGTCAAAGGACGAATTCTTAAGACTAACTATTTATCGATAAGTAAAAGGAAATCATGTAGTAGTTTACAAGTCATGGAATCTCGTTCATCATAAACGAGAAATATCTAAACAAGCAAATACTGTTTTTTAGAAATATTAATATCATTTTAAACGTTTGATGTATTGCTACATGATGAAGATAAAAAGAAAATTTGACGCACTTCGTTGTTAAGCTAACAGATGAACAACACTGTTGAAGCTATACATAGTCACCGTCTATGATGACTTCTGAAAAATACCACATCTGTGCGTTCGAACAAGAATTTTTTCTAAAAATTCTATGTTTATTTTCATAGCAAATCGCACATCATTAGTGAATCATGTTATCAAAGGCAATGTATTTTGTTAGCTTTGTATTTGTTTTCATGCATCTTTTGATGTGAATTAATTATTTGCGTGAATTTATTGTTCTTTCTCTATCAGATTCATCTATTTCTTTCGGATATATAAATATCGTGTATTGTATACAAATCATCGGCTACTTACTACTAACAGCATGGATATTAAAAAGAGCTACGCATTCTTATTTTTGTTGATCATCCAACATTACATTTATTGCTAATGGTTTGTGTATTGTAATTTATCTAATTCATTTATTTTTCATCTTTATGCAATATATTTTCATTAATGTAAAAATGTAACATTAGATTATGATGCAATATTTTGTGTTTCACTCTGTGTTAAACGTTGAAGATCATATACTTACTTTAGTATGGTTTGTTAACATGAATTTGTATACTTACTTTTTCAGTTTGGCTTTATTAATATGAATTCTACAGCGAAAACGACCTGTACAAAAGACACTGGCTTTTCGAAGAGAACAACAATGAATGATTATACCATCAATTCTTAGGTATTGCTTGTCAAAATATTATTGTGAATATACAATTGTCTATTGTTATTCTTGTGCAAAACTTGTGTTTATAAGCATCTATGATTTCTAATCATGAGTTGTGTTTATTTTATTTAGATTATTTTTTTATTAATACTTCTTTTCCTACATGATCATCCATTGAATTACTAGAAAACATATAAAAACAAACTGCACAAGATTTAACTGTCGTCTTTCCGAGGAAATTCAAGTCAATTATAACCTAGTACCAAAGTAATTTTTTGTACAAAACCGTTTATTACAGATCAACAGACACGACAACGTTTGTGATTGCAATCGAACTTCAATAAAAGCTTTACTTACACTTATCTTTATTATTCATTAATTATAATTCAACTCAGCATGGTATTGGTTCATGCTCGTACAATAATTAAATGTTTTTCTGTTATATTACTAAATGTATAAATAGGCTATGAAATAGAAAATCAATGCAGACGATAGAAATTAAACATTCAAAAGAAAAGAAAATACTCCTTTCGATCTTTTAAAAATGTATTCTTCTTCGTTATTTTCTAATTTGATTACATTATTTGTTCGCAAAAGATGGATTCCTTTCTAAGATTTGATGAGAATGATTTATGAGAAAACATGTGTCTCATAAAACTGAAAAAAACATTTTACAAATAATTATAGACATAGTCTAAGATGACATCGTGTTTTCTCAACACGTTTTGATTTCCATTTCCTGGAACACAAGCAACAAATGTTTCAGAAGAACCTCAAAAATGCAACAATTTGTTACGAGGTTTTTTATTTTAAGACAGGGAAAGTATCTTCCGTAAACTCTAAATAACGAAAGAAAGAACGCGTTTAACCTAAATACTTTCAAGAATTATTAAAAACAAATTTGTGAACAGTGAGGATGTGAACAATCAAGAAGCTGATAGCGCTTAAGTGCCGTCATGAACATTTTTGATTGACAAAAACCTGTTTACTGGTTTTTGAATTCAGTGCAGCCAACAGAACACATCCCCAAGAGAATCAAGAGCACAAAATGAAACGAAGAACTATTTAAGATTCAAATCAAAAAAGAATGGCAATCGTTATAACCATTCCGACCGCACGATAAGCCATCGGCACATTTTGAAATTGTCTTATTCAAAACTGTTTCAAACTAGTGTTGAAAGTAGTTCTGACATCATGACAATTAAGGGCATCAATGCCACAATTTATTTACTTTGCATTCAAGATAGATGGACTACGCTTTCTCAAAGCAGAATCATCATCAGATCTGATTACCGTGGAGAATCGCCACAATCAGAAGTATCTCTGTTTCGAACATCTAATAGAAGTCGATATTCGAAGCACCGACTGCAACACTTTTGTTGATAGATTCTCAGTTTCCGTTACTACTATTGACAGTTTTTCAGTAATGAATCGTAGAAGAAAAAACAAGAAGGTCACATCCGGCCGTATTGGTGCAAACATGTAAAAACGTTGATCTATTTTGTACCTAGAGGAGTTTGATCTTTTATACTTTTTCTTAACCCTACCTTGAATTGAAACGAGAACAAAGATTATGTTTCTACCTTTTCTGTTGATGTCTCAACTTATTCATCGCTAGAATACGATGAAACGTCACAGAATTGTTCAAAATTTCCTCGCTTTCTTGAGATAAGACCTAGCATTTATAGAAGCTCTGAGAGTTTTCGAAGCATCCAGCAGTAATTGTCAATGGTAAGATGTAATCTAGTTCGAAAAATCTCAGAGTTTCTCTAAACTCTGACTCTTATTTCATGAAAACATACAAAGTTTGTATTATTCCATGACGTTTCACGATATTCTAGCGATAACTCAGTTGGAGAATTGAGAGAAGAGATAGAGACATAATCTTTGTTCTAGTTCCATGCTATGGATTACAAAAAAGTATGAGCCATGAAACGTCTATAGGTAGAAAAAAGATGCATTTTTTTATATGTTTAGTCCAAAGGTACGTCCGGATGTGACCAAAAGGTAGCATAAAATCGCTGTGTGACTCACCATCTTCCCGGAATCGAATAGTAGATTCTCGATATCTGCGCAGTGACTCAAGTCTAACTGCAATGGAGAGGACGTTTTTGCACTAGCTCTTCTCATAGCCGGCCAGAAAGGGTTAAACGAAAACAGTCCATATATTGCTATTACATAAAGAAGAAATGAAGGATTGGCAAAGTTAGTTTGTGAAAAACACATACACTAAACATACATTCTTACTCGCCATAATAGTCAAATTCCTTGATATTACTTGATTCCTTTTTTTCCGAAAGACACCAATTTTCAATAAGATTCAACACTAAATATTACATGTGTCACGAATCATATTGGATTTTAATTTTTAACTAGTTCGTAAAAATCATTTTAAGCTATTTCAATAATCGGCAAATATTCTTTTTTGCACACAGTGCAGCGTTAGTTGACTGAACAAAAATCAAATAACTCTCATGCATTCATTATTCATCCATCGATTCTGAGAGAATCCACAAATCTGTAAAATGTCATCTATAAGGTGATCTAATGGAAACTGTTCTTATTTTTAGTAATTATCAATTTAAAAGAAAAGAGATTCTAGAAAGAAAACTGTATTTTATTTGGACATGCGCATTACAGAGTTTGAACATTTTTTAGGATATATATTAGACAAAATAAGTGATCGTTTAAAGTTCAAAGTATGTTAACAATTCATGTATAAAATAAATAAATAAATATTATGTTAGTATGGCATCTGTGGTTTCATTCATTGTCGAGTCAATCATAGTTGTTTCATTGAGAGTTTTGAGTGGCATGGATTTTCTCAGTACCACTTTACATCGTCCATTCGCAATGATCTTTGGTTCAACACCTTGCTTATGAGTCATTAATTCAATCATTTTCTTATAAGCTAACTTTTGTGCTTCTCGTCTTGATTTATGTATACCATTCGATAGAATGATTTTAGAATTGAGTATAAGTCGATAGAACCAAACATATGTATTGTTTAATGCTTTTGGTTGTTCATTATTTGTAATTAGTAAAGGAGGAGCAATCAGTGATTGAATATATTCAACTTGGTCTGTTGGTGATACATGGAAATTCATAAGACAATCACGTAATTGAGAAACAAGGATGATATCTGCCATTAAAGGATGAGCATCGCTATAAAATTACATTAAATAAAATGATAATATTCACTATTTTGATAAGAAATAGTTTCACCTTTCGAAATCACTGGCATCAGAAAGAAGATTGGCCCATTTAGCGTCTTCTTCGTAATCCATGCTATTAAGTTCTACTAGAAGAATAAAAAAGTGGCGTAGAAATTTTTATTCTATATAGTCAAAATTGATTTATACTATTTTATCAAGAAATTTCGTCTACGAAATGAACGCTGGGTTTTCACTATTCGCAATAGATATGATCCGACTCACTGTATCGATATTATACTGACATGAACATGTAGTTGAGGTGCTGGTAGAAACATGACTATCATCATGAGAACAGTATGCAACAATCCAGTCAATTGATCATTGATTGTTGTAAGATAAACAACGAGAAACAAGAATTAGTTCGAAATCTTACACATGCATGCATTTTCTAATATAATATCAACTACAAGCAATACCTATCGGAATCAACTTTCAAGCTGTCTTAGTCGTACAAGAATGAACGAGATTTTGCAGATTGCCTACATCACTTTCAGACTCAATTAAAATCAAATCTTTTCACTGATATTTTTTCTTTAATACGTTTACTTTCGATAAAAATCCTTAGAGTAACTCTTTTATTAATACAGAAACCTTATTAAATTTTGTGATTCCAAAGCAATACGACGATTGTCATAATTCGACTATGATGCTAATAATCGTACATCACGTGCAATTAATTATTCATATGAACTGATTTTCTTCTCTTACGTATTCTCTTCTCACTTACCATTGTTGTCGGAATTGTTTTCTTTGTCTTGATTTTTCTTCCTATCTAGATGAAAAGAATTTTATCAAGAATAGTTCTCTCAATTGTAATATAGCTTTTACCATGTGAATATTCTTGTTCAATTTTTGAATTCGGTTGTTGGATTAATGAAAGGCCATTTTCATTCAGTAGTTTCATTGTCTCATTGATTTTGATTTCTTGTTAGAAAAAACAACAACAAAAGTAAATCAAGAAAATAATCTTCTATTTACTTGTAATCGGAGCTGAAAATGGTGACTGACAGATTTGTGAATATTCATTTGTTCTTGAGGAAACGTAATCACTAGGTTTACCGAAGAGTGCTGAAAAGAAAATATTTCTGAACTAGAACAGAAACCAATTGACAAAACGAAACCTGGTCGACGTATTCCTGAACTACTTGATGAAGAATTTCGACGACGACGCGATTGATGTCTGAATTGAAGATCAGTTTGTGGAACCAGAGCAGCATTTGGCATATCACCCGGATGATGATGGTGATGATGATCATGGAATGGTGTTTTTGAATTCTTATTAAAGATTGCTGGAACAGAATTGATCGGCGGTGATGGTGATGATTTTACTGAATTTCCAAATTGTTGCACTCTACCATCCGTTGAACAAGTTGAAGAATCTGACGATATGTCTAAAGGAATATGTCAAAAGAAAAACAGAAACG
Organism: Rotaria macrura; assembly: GCA_900239685.1. Taxonomy (NCBI): domain Eukaryota; kingdom Metazoa; phylum Rotifera; class Eurotatoria; order Philodinida; family Philodinidae; genus Rotaria; species Rotaria macrura. Next base: position 62,783 of record OENT01000527.1, read on the forward strand.
ACAATTAAATTCAATGATAAAGACGTAAAACAACGGACGCTGATGAAATGCAATATCTTCAGCGTGAATATGAGCAGCTAACTGTGTAGTTTTGGCCCATGCCATGATACGTTTAACAACGAAGGCACGTACAGCTTCTTCATAATGTCTGCAATAGTCAATAGTCATTTCTAGTGATTGTTTTCATAGAGCAGTTTTTATACTCACGAAATTACCCAGGTGACTTTTTCAAATGGATCTTTTGTACCGTGCGTTTGTAAGTCAATAATGCAAGAAGTAAATTGTCGCAAATGATTTAAGCGTTTGTCCTATGCAATCGAAAAAAACAATTAGTCAAAGAAAAAATAATACGATAATATGAATTTTACTTGGAAGCCACAAAATTCTCTGCGAATATCGAAATCATCCAATTCGGAATGAACTTGTGTCGTAATAATTGTAGTCTTTATGGAAATATATAAAAATAAATAGCTACATTACAAAGAAAATAAACTAATAAACAAATTGTTTACTTCAGGCATTGTGTTAGAATCGATGTGTGTGTTCGACGATATCAGTATAGTTAAAGAAAGTTTCGTCGTACATCGACATGCGTATATATACAGATGTAAATTGTATGTATAAAGATATTTACAGAACAAGATAAAGAAACGACATGGATTTTCATTTAAGAGAATTACGTGCACGCAAGTAGTAAAGAGAACGAAAGGACATTTTCGTCGAGACGAGATTCAAGTTGAATGAAAAGATGGTATACTGCGGTCTGAAGGTTATTGAACTTGTTCGTTTTAAATTAAAAATGTTAATCGCTGAAAGAATGAACTGTTGCTGCTTTGTGCATACTATGCGGTGTTCGAGCGTGCACTTATTCTGAATTGGTTTTCATCCGTCAAATATGAAAAAAATGTCAAGAACATCAAATTTTTCTTTGTATTTGTCCTTGTTATTCAGTGTGCATCAAATTATAAACGAAAATTAATATTTTATCTGTAGAAAAAACAATTTGACCGAAGTCAAAAATTCTAAGATTACTGCATGTGTTATTTGAAAATAAATAGTCTCATGAGAGTTGGTGTGGATATATTTTGGTTTTGCTCTTTGAATACGATCATATTTTATTTATTGTCATGTAACACGCTCCATCGAACCATGACGACAAGATAACATTTACATAAATGCAAAGTTAATTACGCCCGAGACGAAAATCACTGAAAAAACTTAAACATATGCTAATATTCGAGTTTCGAACATCATCAAAAAGCTAATATTTTGAAATATATTTGTATTCTTCGGAGATCTATGTTTGGATTGAAATGTATTCTGAATTTCTTGAGCTAGTTCATGCCCGTTTTCGTTCTCAAATGAATTCTTAAGATTTTTCTGAACATCATTTATAATTTGTTTTCATTAGAGAATAATCATTCTTATGGAATGTAACTAGGGAGCCATGTTTATGCTAACTCTCTAATTTATTATTAGTCAAATGTCTTTCTAATTGCAAATAGTAAACAATAAATACGACCTATAGACTAAAGTAGCTGTAACGTATATTGTTATATACTTATGGATAGATTCAATACCAATATATGATAAAAACCCCTTTCTTTTCCTTGAATTTAAAATGAATATTTTTTAAAATTTTATCTTTTATCTCTGTTAACCTGATATAATTATTTCAATGGTGAGAATATAATATATTGCCAAAAGTATACGTAATATCGACATGTGTTATTTTCTTCATTAGTAATAATGTTTTTTGATGTTTACATGTTACTTCTAAGATAAGTGGGAAAATAGTCATTTTTCTTCCTAGTATGACTCATAGAGATACTAAAATAGTGACTGAATGTCACGATTCGAAACATTTGTACGATGATATATAAACACATTGAGTTTCTGTACTCTATACTGGCTCTCAATATATTATAGGTATCCTTGTTTGGGCGTTTTTTTTACCTATACACTTCAATCAAACGTTCGTTTACACGGAATACAGTAGACTTCATGTAACTATGCAATCCAAGACTTAATGTCATGAATGTCGTATAACTTTGTTTTAGGGATCCAAGATATAATCGCTCTATGATACGTCCGAAACGACGATCACATCGATCTCACAATGGCCTATTTCTTCGTACATCAAAACATCGCTACGGACATCCTTTGGCATTTTATATGGATACGGGTGCGAGATGGAGTCAAGTACCTACAACCAGTAAATTTATAAATATAAAAATCAAAAATCAAAACGTATTTTTTTGATATATTTAGCTTTAGTTCGTACACAACGTTCGATCGGTTCAAGATTTCAAGGTGAAATGTTACAATTGCATAATGATTATCGTGCACGACACTGTGCCCCACCCTTAGTCATAAGTCAACAATTGAATCAAATAGCTCAATCATATGCTGAACATTTAGCAGCTACATCGTCATTTCAACACAGTGGGAATAAACTTGGCAACGAAAGCTTAGGAGAAAATCTTTATATGAAATGGATAAGTCAAGGAACACCGACAGGAGGTGCCAAAGATGCAGTAAAGAGTTGGTATGATGAAATTAAGATGCACAATTTTAATCGTCCAAAATTTTCGATGGAAACAGGTCATTTTACACAACTTGTTTGGAAATCTACGAAACAATTAGGTGTTGGAATTGCTTATTCACCTAATAAACGTGAAGTTTATGTTGTAGCAAACTATTATCCAGGTGGAAATGTAGTGAGCCCAGGATATTTTGAAAAAAATGTTTTGCCACCACATTGTTAGATGATTATTACTTTTTTGTGCTTCCTTTTTTTTTATTTAATTACAAAAAAATACTATCAATATACATAGCATAAGAAATCGACAAGAATACTGTGCATAATTGATGATAAATAATAGTTAAGAAAATCATAGACATAGGCTGACGAATATAAATTTTTAGTGTAATTTGAAATCGATTCGACTAATGTTTACATAACCATGTCCACTTTTTTCTTATTATAAATATGAAATATGAAAGAACAACTAAACATTGATCAATCGAAAAATAATTGACGCTAACTACCGTAAAAAATTGATTGACAGTGAAAATGCAAAGTTGTGTATGGAGTTGCTCTTTTCGATAGTCTACTGTGGGGCGTTTCTGTAGGGCCATGATGATACGAAAGACGATGTAATCATACATTTCGGTCAGTGGAAGTGGGACAACTACTATCGATATTTGTTTAATTATTCATCTAGTGATGCAATGCAAGAATGATGCATATAGTGAAGTACAGCACTATCGATAACACAGATTTTTACTTGATTCAAAGTTCATCGTCAAGATTTCAAATTTCATGTGTATCTTTCGTTCCTAAGAGAAGGCGAAAGATATAAAGAGTGAATTTCTAAAATAGTAGCATAGCTTTCGATTTGTCAGCAGCCTAGTTTGCAAGAAACTAAAGTCCTGTGAGCCTGTATGAATCAAACGAGCGAAAGAAAATATGGCGATAAAGAAGTGGCGCATATAAAATGTCGAATGTTAAAAATAGCGGAGACGTTTCTAGCGATATTAAAAATGACGAAAGTTTTAAAAAACATTTTGACTACCCAGATAAAGAATTGAAATATTTTCGAAAATTTTTCGAGGAATACATTCTTCGCTAATTTATATGTTCTGCATTGTTGTTCGCCGTATTTGTTTTTGCCATGTGTTTTTCGTCTTAGTTCATGTGGACGTTTTTTCTTTTCGCTCATTTTGATTCCATTCTGTGAGCGTATCCTACCTAGTACTCTGTCGCAGGATAACGTAGGATTATGGTACGACTCTCCTGAGCTAGAGTGTGGCTAGGCTACGCTCCTCGTAGGGTCAGACATGCTAGGGTTCGATTAAAAAGTTGAAGGATAGGGCAGGATATCAAAAGGATATCAAAATTCATATCGTTGTAGGACTCCACAAGTAACACTAATGCAATGAATGTAAAACTTCGTATAAAAAACTGTATATTCTGTTGCCTTCATATTTGATACATCGGATACGTTAGAAAATGCTTGATATTGAATAAATGATATATACAGATAGGTAATCTCCTAATGTCTCGATTGAATCCGATGCAGTCATCACATTAAACATCTGTGTGCAAAGAGTAGAACATTTCGCGTCGGTTTTTTTTTCATTCATAGGAGTATTCAAAATAGGAAATCAATCAATATATGCTTTTAATATCGTTAATGACAACTATTTCTCTGATAAAGGTGTTCACTGAGAATGATTCTAATACAGCGAAGTCAGATTCTTACGAACTTTCTTTAAAAAATCAAGATTGTTTGTTGTCGAAATAATTCTCATTTTAAAATGGTGAATTGTTAGCTGATGCTTCAATATTGTATTCCGTAGGATTTTTCTTCTTTTAAAGAATGATTATACAATAGAATCATATTTCAATATTTGTTATGCATCATTTCATATTAGGCATGTTCTTCTTGAAAAAATATATATATGAGCCCAGATGAGCGGAAACCTTTATCGTGTTGTAGCACTATCGTGATTGCGGACACAGGAGCTATGGCTGTTTCTCTTATTCTAGATAATAAATAGTTACGATAGGTTTCACTATAATGAATAGTTACGATAGTTTTCACCACAATGAATGAATTTGATTCTATAATGAATAATTGGATCGTCCAACATCTTACAGAAGTCAATAACTCTTTTGCAGTTCTGGTATATTGTTTGTTTGACGCTGGATAAACACTTTCATATTATCAAAGATTAGCGTCTTGGATGGTTTTTTTCTTTGTTTTTCGAAAGTTCTCTTCTCTTCAAAAGTTCGAAGAAAAACAATGGAGCCATAAGGAAGCGATAGAATAAGAATTTATTTGATTTCTAATGAACAGTTCATATTAGCCACATTGCGTATATGGAACTTCAATTCAAAAAATCGACCAGCTAAGCATATGGTTAGAAAAAGACTAGAGATAGATAGATCATCGGTCAGTCTATAAAAACGATGCAAAATTGATGAAGCATTACAGATCATCTTGTTTGTTATCTTCTGGTACGCTACATTTGGCTTTTATTAAATATAATTGAAAAGAAAATAGTGCAATCATCTGTTGATATTACGAACATGTTCTTATTCTTTGTAATGAAAGAAGTCTCGATTTTCTTGATAAATAATTTCAGACTGTTGTTTCGTTGTCCAAATGGGAATGGATACAAACGGATACATCTCAGTGTTGAACTTTGAATTTTGAATGCAAGTTTATTCAATTCGTAGAATTTATCACTGCTTCCACATCAAGGAAGAATCGACGGCCTTTTTTATCTGTACGCTGCACATACAAATTATACTCCTAAAATCCAAACCATGTAACAATTGGTGCTCGAAGTGTCAAGTAATATAGAATTTATTTACTTACATATTTGTTGAAAACTTACAATTCTTTTCCTAGTACCATTCTGTCGGTGTAGTCTTTCGGACTTGAAGAAATATCTGTGCATTACCTGCGTTTTGTTTGTACAGTTGATATTTTACATGAAAGTACGGCTTCGTTTTGGAAAACACTTTTACACATCTTTAATTTCATTGCCAGATAGAACAATCGTTCACATTGCCTATAGCTATATACCTTCATTAGTATTGGCTTTACGATATTGTGAATCATATATTTCTTAACAGAAAACAAGAACTAATTGTTTGTCATTATGGATTTTACCGAATGAAGTTAGACAAAGGGAATCAATATTTAGAAAAATAAAACATTACTGAATAAAAAAATACATTCAGCCATCATAATACATTTCCTAATAGATGTGTTCACCTCAAATAATCTAGTGGATAGACAAAATACGTTTTTCTAGCGTTAATAATAGAGCTACATCAACAACATTGATAAATGTAGAACAATATCGTTGCTAATGACGTATATAAGTTAAAAAATGCATAGAATTGGATAGATTTCTTATTTTCTCGTACCTGTACGGTTTTCAGTTGAACAGTGACGTTCTTCATTTGATTCCAATAGATTTGATGTTTCTGTTACGGCATACAGAGCGTCCGAGAATCAGATGACGCATTTCTTCAAAAAATAGTATCATATTGTAACACAATTAAATCTATCTATCTGCCTATCATTCTATCGACACTCAACAGTTTGTTTTTATGGAACATTGTTTTACTGATCATAGTTGAATTTACAAACTAGACGATTTTCTCAATTGCCATTGAATTCTTTTCGAAATGCACAAAAAGAATAAGTAGATTCAATTAAAACAAATTGATGACTTAAGTAAAAACACGCACATCTACTGAATCAATCGAAAGCCATGAAAAATCAAATGCTTGAATCATGCCTTAGTGTTATGCTATATAAAATCATCTTTTCTTTCTAAGCTTGAAAATAATAACGCGTTGTGCAGAATAAATTATACTGATTGCATTTTGAACATCATTTCACTTCATTATTTTTGATTGGGTCGATTGTGTTACCAAAAGATTCCGCACCTAATTCTTTAAAAATATGTATCGGTGTTTTTATTACAGAATCAAAAGGTTCAAAATGCCCTGAGAAATTGGGAGAAGTACCAAAGTATAGACAAAAATTAATATATTTTCTCAACTGTTTTCTTAACTAGATCTACATTTTTTCGAATGATTTCACAGGCACCAGAATACGGTTTCCGTATTTGTTGTGTATTTTCAAATACGTCCCGTCTCTTCGCATAGAGCGTACATCATATGAATCGAAATACCCACCGCAAAGATTATGCTTACGGTAGTCAAGCAAAACATTAATATAATTTTCAACCGTTCTTGCGTGATTGAACAAAGCAAAGTTTTTTTTAACCGTAGAGATCCGAAAACATCGATTCAACAGTGCTTTTCCAAATAAATGAAAAAATCAGCTTGAATGGATTAGATTTGACAAGGTTTTATTTGCTTTATCGAAAAGCATAAATGATTGATTAAAAGATCGATCATTTTTTGAAAAAATTGTTAAAAATGAATCAACTTTGTATGTCGTCAATTCTAACTGCAAGTTTTCTTTTTATTGTTGGTGGAAGATAGAGCTTTTCAAGATCTACACAGTGACTAATTTAACATTTACATCTTTCATAGACTGTTATCATATAACACCAAATAAACTGTTGTTACATTTATTTAGGTTTATGTTTCATTACATTTTAGTATTTCTCACAATGTCTCAGGGGATTTTGCACCTTCGGATTCTGTAACAAAACGTTCAATGCAGTTTTTTTCAGAGAATTAAGTGGGGGATCTTTTGGTAAAAGAACTCTACCCAATCCATATTAATGAAGTGGATAAATGTTAAAAATCCAAACAGTATAATTTATTCTCCGGTACCCATTAGATTGCAATGTAGAAAAAATTGAATATGGCTTAATGGATATTGTACAGTAATTCTTGTTTTCTATTCTCTATTACTTCACCTGTTTTGATGTTGTTTATTGCATATTCGTGGTATTGTATAAAAGCGCAACGCTATATTTCTACTACTCATAATGACGTCAATATCAAGTTTGTATGTCACGATTCAAAACATGCACACGTGATATTACATCAGTAATGCAATCATCGCCCATCAATACAAACATCAAACGGCATACAGGTATATTTGCTAATACTATTATTTTTCACTGTTTATTTGAGTTTGATCTCGGTAACAAACGCACAACATGCTTGGGTAATTATTCAACGCATCACTTTTTCTTATCTGACAATAATTTTGTTTAGGGATCCAAGATTTTTTGGATTGACGATGCGTCCAACACGACGTTCAGACAGACATCACGATAGACGAATGCTTCCTAATCCGCGACATCGATATCAACATCCATTAGCTTTTCATATAGATATGGATATGAGAACTCATCGATTTCATCGATCTCGTATGTCAATCCTGAAAACGAACAAGATAATAAACATAGTTATATATTTGAAATTTTTATTTTGATAGACTTAGCTCCAGTTTCTCGTCCAAAGAAATCAAATTTTCACGCTGATATGTTAAGACTACATAATTTTCATCGGGCACGACACTGTGCACCACCGCTAGTCATAAGTCAACGGTTGAATCGGATCGCTCAATCATATGCTGAACATTTAGCAGCTACATCAACATTCGAACACAGCGGAAATAAACTTGGCAACGAAAACTTAGGAGAAAATCTTTATATGGAATGGATATCGGACGGAAGAGCAAAAACCAGTGCGGAAGCAGCAATCAGAAGCTGGTATGATGAAATAGAACTGCACGACTTTGAAAATCCAAAATATTCATCAGAGACAGGGCATTTTACACAACTCGTTTGGAGATCAACGAAACAGCTAGGTATCGGAATAGCTCATTCACCTGATGGACGTGAAGTTTATATTGTAACCAACTATTATCCAGCTGGAAATATTGTTAATCAGGGATATTTTCAAAGAAACGTGCTGCCACCGAACTGTTAAGAAGTGTGCTTTTTCGAATACTTTTTCAACATAAAAATACACACTTGAAAAACATTGAAATAAATCTTTATGATTTGCAATAAGATTTAGAAAATAAACCAAACGACTAATAGTTTTTGCGTGTATTTGTATGATGGTAATTGAATTCTAGTCAATCAAATTTTCAAATTAGTATCTGATAGTTTGAAAATAATATAAGAGAAATATTTAAAGATAAGAAACTAAAAGTAATAAGACACTTGTTACCTTAATCAATATATGAAAGATCAATATTACAACAATAATAATATCGACCTCTATTATTATGTTATTATCGAAATGAATCAAGCGCATTCATGAGTTGCTGTTAAAAGTTTTTGTCTAATATTGCTTGCTTTACTAATATAGCTGGAATGATAAGCTCGATTCTTTCGGAAATTTTATACTTGGTTTATCAAATGTATATAAAATGACTCAACTTAAATAAACAATGAATACCAATCGATTTTGTCATGGCGCATAGATGTACTTTAACGAATAGTTCCAAAATAATTACTTTTGAACATGTGAACGATACATAAACTTGAAATTTATTCTGACCCCATAGAGATCTCTGACATATCGACTTTCAACATTTAAGTTACACGTGATTCAAAGATAATTATTGTTGAAAAGATGTCATGACAAAATGCTTGTAATAAATAAAACCTTTGATTTGTACTCGATTTCTATGCGAGATTAAAGATATTAAATTCAGATGCTTCGATGGCAATATTTAGCATTGATAAAAAATTCAATTCCATTTCCGCTCATATCCATATGAATCTATTGATTGCATCTGATACAGTTGAAAAAGTGTTAAGTATACTTTTGTGCTTTGAAAAAATGTTTGTTTCAATCATGCTTAATGTTTTAAATTTCATTAAGAAGGAACTAATGGTTTTTCTTCTTTATTTTAAGATTATTCGCTGGTTAGATCTCAAAATTTGAATCAATGAGTTTTATAACAAAATATGCTTTGAGTGAGCTAAAAATCAAAAGATGTTTTAGCAGAAGCATTCTAAATTCGAAAATTGATTCGTCACCATAAAATAATTTTGTGATTAATTTCTAGCTGTAAGTTTTATTCTATTCTGTTGTTACCCTTGCATTTCATGTCAAAATTACATGGATAATTCAGAACAAAAACTGGAACACATCTGCCAATGGCATATATTACAGATGCTCTACTATTTACACGCTCATGTACATTTCATGTTTCTACAAATAGTCTAGCAAGAATCAGTAGTAGCAATTACTTTAAAATGAATTGGAAAAACATCGACGTATAAATGGTTTTGAGAATGATAAGAATAAATACAATTTTCAGATGACAAAATGAAGCAATGTTTCAGAAAATTTTACGCATGCTGTTTTTTTCTGTCACCGAGTAAAAGTTTGGGTGCTGTTAAAATCCAATTGCACCAGTATCATTTTTTATTTCAACATTGTGACTGATACGTCTGACTCATAGGAGAGAACCGATTCCACCAAGTATCTAACATATAGAACCTCTAAGGTCGAGGCATTTCGAAGCACGAGAAAATAAAATGTTTTTGATTTTAATACCAATCAAATGCCAAGGGGGAACAAACTGATTTCGGTGATTTCAAATGATTTCAACTTAATTTAAGGAACTGAAATCAGTCTGTTTTCCCCCTTGTTAAATACCGTATTTCACTAAACTCTTTAATTTAGTTTTTCCTATGGTTATTTTTTAACTCATTTTAGAAGCAAGAAGGGTTAAAGTTATTTTTATTTCTAGATATTTTAAACATCGCTGTTTTGATTAGCGGATGAAGATTTCTGTCAAACATAACTATCGATTTGATGTCATCATCACCATCCGATGTCTTTACATAAAAGTCAATCCTAATGATGATCGAAAACCAGCTCCAAAAATTAGAAACAATAAATTAACTGAAAAGCAGTAAGACCCAGATATTCATAAAATAGAGCAAATCAGCAGTTATATGCTATAACTTTTCATTATTGAATTAGCATAAATAGACATGTTTGTAAACTCTTAAAATTGCTCAAATGATGTTCAAAATGTCGTACATTTTTGTATCTCTTGTTTTCTTGTAATATTATTTGAAAATGGGCTGAAATTCTACTACGTTTTGAGATAAGTGTTTCTCACTATCGGACATAATTTAACTAGCAGGCTTTTGACTGAAGATACTTGATGAATTAATAATTAGTATTACAGATTTAATTCTCTGAAGTAAATATTAGACAAAGTGTTCATAAAAGACCATCTATCGAATTAAATATACTGAATATTCGTACCAAAGATCTAATTACAGATCTTGAGTAAAGACAATGCGATTATCTTGTACCTAAATGTTCAAGATTTATTGACTTTTCTGTACCTTGCATCTTGGGCATGATCCTGGTTATAAGATATGGACTAGGGTTATCTACACTTGCTTTTCTATAGAAATCAGACTTCCGATCACTGAGTTGAATAGAGCAATTTGACTTTGAAACTTATCTTGATAAAAAATACTAGAATATTTTGGATAAATTGTCTCTGTCTGAACAACGATATGCGATGAACACACGAGAAATAATAAATACTGATTATTATGTAAATACATACAAAATAACGATTCGAATAATGTGAATACTTCATGAAGAAGACAATAATGTTGATATTCCTACTACAAGACATCCAGTCAAATCTCTACTTGTGAGCACCTTTTTGTTCTGAGCAGTGAGCATTTTAATTCAGTCCCGTGAGTAAAAACAACCTCCAAAATGTGAGCAGCGTATATTTTACCACTCACGTGAAGCACGAAAAACAAATAGTGTTATGCAGATTGCATTTTAATAAACGATAAAGGGATACATAAGGGTGAGATAGGCTAGCCACTTGTGTTAAGAAGAAAATAAAACTTTAGACAGTAACAATAGTTATTAGTATAACATGTGGTCACATGGCACTAATGGTTAGTTGTATCTTTTCATTGATGATCTTAATCAAACAGGGGAATTTGAAGATGAAGAAGAAAAAAAGATAATGCGGAAGCTCCATCAACTATTCGTGAAACAATTCAGATGGCTTAGCGATTATGTTTATTTGCTCTTACGTAACATCATCAACTTCATCAAGCTGTAAATGGAATTGAATCTAAACGTACAGATATTTATCTTGATTCAAAGATTTCTATCCAAAGTATCATTCATGATTATTTTTGGAAAGATTAGTTTTTGTCGTAAAAAAATTATTTAAGAAAAATAAATAGTTAATTGATTTAAAAATCATTGAAAAGAAGGAAAAGGTCATTTTGTGTTATCAAAAAGCAAATATGAATGCATTTTTATTGTTTGAAAAAAGAAATTTAAAAAGCCTGCTGATAACAAGCACCTCCGCACATTGACTACTTTGTTAAGCCCTGATGGTTCTCATATCAGGGAGGTTTTACTGTAATATAAACTCTAAAACAGTCAATGTTTCTTATACAGATCTACGTAACAATTGAATTAATGATGAATTTTATTTTTCATGAGAAAGATCAGTCATCGAAATCATTATGATGTTCTTCCCGAAAAAGAATTCCCATTAGTTGGATTGAATTGATTTTTTTCACGTGATTGAATAGCATCAAGCAGCTAATATATCCATGTCACTTGATTTTCTGTAAACTGAAAAAATTCAGAATTCCAAAGTACCTTAAACGGTAGGATTTCATTGCAATTCTCCATGAAGAAATGAATATTTCTAGCAGAACTATTTGAACATGATAATAATCCCTATTTTTAAGAAGTCGAAATTCTGTTAATTCTTTGTTGTCAAAACAAAATTCTAAGCAGAATTTTGGCTACAAAATAAAAATAATTATAGATAATGAATGACAAGACGAAACAAAATTCTGTTTGATAATCAGAATTCTGTTGAAATTTTCCGGCTACAAGAAAATTCTAAGCAGAATTCTGCTTTCCATACAATAGTAAATAAGCGTGAATAACGATAGTATGAAACAGAACTCTGCTGAGAGATAAGAATTCTGGTAGTGATATATGCATATAGAAGCATACTATGCTTATTTAAAGAACGAGCAGAATTCTTGAATTCTGCCACTGCTGTCAAATACAGGGGATTCAGTGGAATGTTTCTGGTTGTTCCATCAGCGAAGAGTCTTCTGATTGGAATGACCAAATCTTACCTTACTAAAATGCCTTCATGTTGTCAGCGACTAGCATTTTATCTACATCGTGTTGAAAATTGTAATCGAGTTCATGCCGCTACATCTCTCTCCAATAAAGAATAAAAGTCTATATTTATTCGATTATATATGACTATTTTTTCTCTATATTCACCGAAATAAAAAATCAATCAAATAGAAAAGTTAAAAAGGTAAAATAGTAAACAGTATTATATCGAAATAATGGCTCAGAAATAGTATCGAATAGAATAAACAATGATCTAATTAGTATTTATGTTCATAGTAGAATTCAACGAGTCGATTTGTTGCTCACTAAAACAGTCTTTTATCATTTTCAAGATTCATTACATATTGATTTTGAGTCGATGTTTGATAAATATTTTCCTTTCAGTTTTTTCAAATCAAACTGGTTGTTTCATCCAATTAATTATACCCATGATACGTACAAAGTAAACATCATTGGAATGATATCATAATGTCTATTCTATGAGTAATTTTAATACTTCCATTCTCCATGATGTATCAGGTTCATTTAGCCCATAATTATCAAATACCATTATAAATGGTGCATGATTTGAATGTAAATGACGATTAAGATTAAATTTCGGATATAGAAAAAATTGCTCGTTCGTACGTGGTATACGATAATCGTACTGCCAATGGTTGTACAATTCTGTCCTTGTGAATCTTGATAAATATGAAATGGTCTTGTCCACAGATTAGGAAATGGTTGCTTATAACACCCTTGTGAACAATCATAATTAGCTTCAGAATTCATCGTATGTGGCCATGTTAATGGGGATGGTTGTTGTTGTTCACAATAGGGAAAATCCCATTCATGTGTTATCAATGTTGAATTATATAAAAATCGATGTTCACGTAAAGCATATCAATGCAGTTGATTATTATCAACTTCATAATCTGGTGAACGATAACTAACTATCGATGATGAATGGAGACTCGTTCATTTTTCTATAATGTACGACGATAATCAATTGTTTCATTGTATAAACGATACGAACGCCAAGGTACATACGGACTTTTATCATTCTTATCTTTTATTTGACAATCAACCGTTGGACATCTAATTCAAATATACGTTATTGAGAAAAAGGGTACCACTAATAGAACAACCTTGAAAGTATACAAATCGAAAAGATTTTCAAAAAAAAAACAATGGCCACGATTTATATTCATCAAATTAATTCAACAAACCATCTAGATTGTGATACATTTTGAGAGAAGTATTTTTAGCAATAACTTATGAGTTCTCTGATTGGTGGGTTCATTGATTGTAGTTGCAATGAACTATGGAGTATCTCGTACTGTTACATCACCTGGAATGGTTTGTTTCGAACAATAAACATAAGGCAAACGGCAACAATCATTATCGCATGGCTCAATAGCGAGATATGATTTTTCACTTGACAATAGACAACGATGAATATTAGAACACGAAACAACATCATGAGTAAAAACAACGTAATGTTTTTCTTATCATTCCTGCCTGTCTATAATAGTTCGTTCGATTTCGATTCGATCTATCGATCGATTGATGTGGCTATAAGCTAATCGATTACACCAGACCACAGATCATCAAGATATTTTAATTTAGAAGAAACACGTTATGTAAGCGAAATATAACTTTTAGAATAGTTTTACTGCAAAAAAATCAAATGATTCATTCTAAATTATGTAGAATGATTTGTTAGTTAATTCATGGCAAAACATTTCTTTACATCCATTTAGAGATTTCAATTCATAAACCACTGTAGAGACATTCTTTTTTCTTTCATTGTAGCACAAACTATTGGATATCCACATACATGTACTATATATTAATGCGACATCTGGCCTTGTCGATAATGAAGGAAACAAATTTGATTTATCCAATATATTTTAGTATTATTGTTCATTAAAAACAAATATTCATTTTGAATTTCTATGATTTTCACTTCTATTTTAAACTTAGAAATAAGCGATCTGCTGCACAGCACACACATCCATATACGTAATTCCATCACGCACAGATTTTATGTAGAGGTATGGAAATCAATTGAAGAAATATTAAGCATAAGTACTTTGATAATTAATTTGACGTTAACATTTGAGTACCATCCAAATCTAGTCGAATTAAAAGGAAAAAGTCTTTGATGATTACGTTTTCGGTGGTATTAATGCAATTAAAATTTTATAAAGCATTAAGCCCCCCCCCCCCCCCTCAAAAGTCTATTTCCGTCAAAGAAAGTCCAAATCGGCTGAAATTTTCAGGATTTGTTAGGACTAAGTCGGGTAGTCTACGATAAAAATTTCAGCCCGAAATATGCAAGTTTAAGGAAGTTATAAGGTGAACACTGATTAAAAATGACCCATTTTCCATCCTAGTTATTTTGCCTTCAACTATGTTTTTTCAAAAAAATTTTTTTACCATTCGATAGAACATGCAAATACGCAGGGCATCTCGTGCTCCGATTCTTGAAAAAGCTTTTTTTATGCCCAAAAACGTTTCCACAACTCAAACTCCGTGAAAAAAGGCCAAAAAACTGCAAGTGAATTTTGTAGGCGATCTTTTTTGGACATAAAAAACGCTTTTTCAAAAATCGGAGCACGAGATGCCCTGCGTGTTTGCATGCTCTATCGAATGATAAAAAATTTTTTTCGAAAAAACATAGTTGAAGGCAAAATAACTAGGATGGAAAATGGAAAAACATGATTTTCAGAGAAACATAAAAACATTATTTCGATAATTTTTTGCTGTTTTTTTAAATTTTCTCAATTTTCACGCGGTTTTTGAGGATTTGACCAAATCTCGTCATGCGTAACTTTTAATTCTGCACACGCTGAGCGCTTAATTAATTAATTATTTATTTATTTATTAATCAGTAATTAGAAATCAAAGACCTAATTTTTAAAAAAAAAACCGTTTTTGACATAGAGGACCTCTCAAAGATCACTAAAAATTTCGGTCAAAAAATGGTGTTTGGAAAAAAAACTATAGTGATTCTGAAAGAGCAGAACATGGGCTATCACCTCATGGTGTTATCTTAATTTTCATTTTCTCGACGAATATCGACTTTTTTTGAGGGGGGGGCCTTAATTTAGCAAATATGAAGATGATTACAATACAACAATCATTGATAGCATTAAAAAACTTGTTTGCTTATTTGAATGAGATAGAATGTAATTTTCAGCTGTGATAAGAGTCTGGTTCGTTTGTAGTAAGATATCTCAAGAATCATGATGTTAATATTAATAGTAAATTTACTTTGTCCATGAATTTTGTGGGTTATACCTGTTTTGTATTATTTTTCTTTACGAATGTCGAGAAAAGACTGATTTTTTTATGATAAGGAACACAAAAATGAATGCATCTTAGGCATAGTATGACTGGAGTTACCAAGCTTTTCTTGATCAAGAACATTTTATATCACTTGTAGAAGGACATGTGTAATTGATGTTTGTTTCTTTGCACTATTTAAGTACGGTTGTGTGCTATTAAAAGCATACAAGAGTTCTTTGTTATCCTTAAACATTGATTTCACGAAGGAAATATCTTCATTTATTGTTTGGATTTGAATCGGTTCTACATACGTCGATGTAGTAGACCGCAATAAGCTAAGTATATTTTGAAAAGAGTTTCAAACCTTCAGTTCATTTCTACGAAGAGACTAGCTTTTTATAGTAGTTTTTTAAATCAAACTGTTGATATCCTGAACAACACACTGAAGATAGATTTTCGAATGTTGACTAGAAAACTTTGCACAAATTGGCCACTTCAACGGGAACATGTTGTTTTAAAAGGTGTAGTTTTTTCCTTGTTCCTATTTTGAATTGTGAGTACCGAATCTATAAATGTTAAAATGAACCAAGCCGGAAATCATTGTACTTAGTCTGGCGACTTTAAAATGCATCCTTTTTTATTTTGAAATACTTTTATTGCTTCAAACTCTAAAACTATCATGCTTGTGCCATGCCGAATCACCCTCTGCCTTATCGCTTGGTCATGCAATTTTTTTGCCTAATATCTCATTAAGCGTCATTTCTAGGCGAAGCAACTGACCGTTTTTGTGCTTCCTAGAATATTTTTTATCTGGAGATAATTTTAAGCTGTTTTCAACATTCATTTCTATCGGAATCAACAACTTTCTTTTGAGAATATTCATGCCAAAATAATTCTCTTCGATATTCTGTTCTTCTGAGTGAGATTTTTCTCATTGATTTATTCTTTTGCCTTTACTCAGCTTTCAATAGCATCTTGCTTTTTATTTATAGAATAATGAATTCGCTAGAAATATCAACCAAATTTGAAATAATGGTTTGACTTGTAAATATATTACACGGTGTATTTATAATGCAACAAAATTACGTCATAGTGCTTGTCGCATTCACTTCGAATGCAATTACGACAAACATATGCTATACTTTATTTATAGATACTAATAGATAGTGTCTATTAGACAGAAATGGAAGTTTAATTTCGTCGAACGAACGAAACCGCATTTAAATTGACTCAATTTGAATTATCTATGGCATTAGCTAATATTGTAGATACTGTTATATCAGAACAGTTATTCTCATCTAAAAGACCAATTTTAATATTTTTTCTACCTGTAGAATGTATACGTTGTTGAACGATTCGACGTAGATACATTCATGCATTTCTGTTTATTCTCTCACAAATATTCACGTTGAAGTTCCATTATGTCGGGTATATTTCCTTATTATTTATCTTTAAATAACTCTTCATTTTATTCGCGTAGATTAATTGTCCTTCATCTAGTCAGATTGACAAACTAGGCAGATTTTCTCGTAAGAGAGTAACTTTACGCGATCTGCTATATGCGCGCAATGAAAATGAAGTATGAGAAATAGAACCTATAGTCGCTATGACAAGCCGCATATGAATTGGCTTCGAGAATCGGACCCGATGCAGAATACTGCTTGGATTTTTCATCGTTATGAAATTAATACGAATTGTTACTCATATGAAGTGGTTCACAGAGCTTCAGAAGACTATCGTTTCAAACGCATTGATATTGCCAGCTACCGGATAATGAATCAAATGAAAATTATGTATTTTACATTTTTCATTAAATTACAACATATGAAGAAAAACAATCATTTTGTTTTCTACAAATTTCCATCAACAGTCTTTGAGATTGAAGATGTTGAACATCAAATATAAGTCTTTCATCACTATCGACAAAAATTTCTCGCTAGATTTTCATTCGACCTCAAAAATATTTGCTCAACCTGCAAATAAAATCATAATGTCTACTTAAATGTCTTCAAAGAAAAAATGAACTGCATAAAGTTCAGCTACATAACTAAATAGTAGCTTCCAAGTCTGCAGCTTGTTCAAAGATAGTCTCTCCAGTTCCTCTAACTGGCTCTGATCCTAATTGACTCAAGAGCAATCTTTATCAATGTCAAATCCGATTTCTGCCCTTTTAAGTTGTATTCTCAACAAAGGACTAGTAGCATTGGTGCACCGATATGTCTAATCAAGATTCTATTCGTGTACCCAGGTCGATCATTCCGAATGTTCGTAATGGCGTCGAAAACAGCGAAAAACGGCGTTATTACGGACCGTAATCCATCAGCGCGTTTTATGATCCGCCGTTTAGTGCAGTAAACGATCATTGTTTTTACAAGAAACGATCATCCTTTTTCGCCGTATGTTAGCTGTAAAACGATATTCCGAAAACGGTCTCCATATAATATTGTGCAATATATACAATATTGCTTCTCGCATTACTTTCGGAGTACCGTTTTACGGCTAACATACGGCGAAAAGCGATGGCTGTTTCTTGTAAAACGATGATCGTTTACTACACTAAACGGTGGATCATAAAACGAGCTGACGCATTACGGAGCGTAATAGCACTGTTTTTCAGCGTTTTATACCGTTTACGACGCCGTTTTCTTTGACCTGTGTAATATTCCAATCACGGATCACTCTCCGATTGGGTACAAATTTAAATAAGATCAATAATCATTTCTCGTGTTCAATTTTAGCGATGATCCTTTTTGTTGCTCTATGCCGTTCAGTGATATGAACAATTCAAAAAATCTAATTGTCATTTTTAGCTGACTAGTGTAACAAACTCAATTTCAAAACTTTTGACGATTATGATTTTCCAAGAAATAGTAAGTTGAATATTCTTCGAATATAGAAAGATATATAGCACTAATAAGTATGAACTATGATTTTTCTCTCAGAGGACAATGGTTTGGCATGCGTTTTCTGTATTTTTACAACAACAGTAAAGCTCGAATGGTTAAAGCATATGAAAAGACGAGAAGTCCGGGTAAAAACAGACGATACGTATATGGCCGTAAACCTGGCCCATGATTTAAGACCTTAGTTTAACGGAAACACGGCCGTATTCAATAGATATACGATATAAATACGACAAAATTAGGGTGCGAATTCGGTCGTTAATCATGGACCCGGTTTAGGGTGCAATGCAGTAATCATTCGGTCGTTTACGGCATAGAAACGGTCGTTTACGATGATTTTCAGTGGACCGTAACCTTCCTCCTGGGAGGGTTCGAATTCGATGGTTTGGTCACTGAACGTCAAGCATATCGTCGACAATTGCGTGAAGCAGTTCTCGAGAGTTTTCACTATAAGGTATTGTTATTTTTAAAAATATTTTATCAAACAGAAATTCTTATCAAAGTTTTCAACTAAAACTCTACCTGAACGCTGCATTCTCTACATTATATAGGAAACTCACAATCAAAGTAATATTTACAGCTACTCTGTGCCGTACATAGAATATTCGACAACACATGATCACCGTAATGATCTTATTAATAAAGGAACCCAATCTATTGATCGAGCACAGGAAACAATATATCCTTATTCTGTATTTCATTATGAAAATCAGCATAGTGATCCGTGTGTTGCTCAAGGAAATAATCATTTTGCTGTACAACAAACTGAAAATCAACATATTCATCCAAGTGTTGCTGAAAGAAATAATCATCTTCCTGAACAACAAAATATAAATCAACATAGCAGTCAAACAATTATTCAGCAACACGATCTTTTACGTCAACAACAATCAAATCAACGCAATTTCGATTGTATATTGAATAAGGTAGGCCGTAAAACTCTTCACAAAGTTGAACAGTTGTTCTTTAACATATATTTACGTTTCGTAGCTATAAAACTGATTGAGTTTCGAGTTTCTTTTGAATCCAAAATGTTGTGCTGCGTACCGCATGAATAAAATTTATTCTGCATAAACGTTCTCATTTGTGTGAGATAGAGAAAAACATGGGAATTATTAACGAGAGTATGATTGGCGCTAACGTTCGAAAAGACAATGGCTATTGTTCATTGTTGCTTCATTCTCATTCATTGCCGGCTGTTGCCAACAAATGATCATAACTGCCCTTTATTTATAACATAAATAACTTAACTCTTTTTCCTCTGATCATTATCATAAGTTCAATCATCAGTAAGCACATTTAGTAGAGAATAGAATTTACAACGATGGCAGAAAAAGAGGTCATTATATTATCTCCTGGGCTATAATATATAATTACACTTGTACTTTTTAAACTGTGTTCATCGTTTTTTTAGGATCAAAACCGAGCAACACTACTTACACTCAATGAGGACATCATTGAGAAATATAAAAACGGGCTACTAAACGAACAACAATATTGTGCGGCTCTCATATTCATTGCTCAACAATATGGAAACAATTGATAGATATCCAATACGAGTTTGAACATTAATCGGTTTTTTCCTCGCTGATCATGCTGAACTATGTTTTCTTTACTCTGTAGCTTCTTTTTTCTTTCTTCAAATGTCAATAATATTTTTATTTCTGCTTGATAACTTTTACCAATATGTGGCAGTAGGATCTTTTCTAATAATCTACGAATAAAATTCATGTAACTGATTAATGATCATCATATTATGTTAATTCATATTTAGTTTTTCGAGAAACACCAGATAGTTTCGGAACGCATTTTTACTTTCTTACAACGAAAAACTCAATGCAAATGGTAGTTTTGATCTATAATATAGAATATATGATCGAAAGAATTTTTCTTGGATATACACAATTAGCGTGATTAGAAAACATGTAATTATCTTTGGATATCACTCATAATGATGGTTCTATTGTGAATCTAGTTCATGACTCAAATAACGATTTTTCCTGATGATATCTAATCAAGGCGAAAGTTACACATCTATGTAAGTATCTACATATAATATCAAACGAGTGTCCTTGTTTGCTAGCTGCTTTTTGCTCTAGATCTGGCTCATATATAAATTGAAAAAAGATGTACTCTATCGATGTGATTATATGATCTAGATTCTGTCATTTTGTGAATATCATTTGCATAAAACATTAAAGATATCTATCATCTATCTAAACAGCATCGAACGACACCATCAGATTAGTGGAAAAGTAAACAACTGCCCACAGAAAAGAATTCGATACAAAAGCGCGGTTATTTGTGTTTTTCAAAACCGCGTTTTATAACGGTATTTCGAAACCCGGGAGTCAGACTGTTTATTCATCTCTCCAAAAATCACTAAAAACCACGGTTTTTTCAAGACGCGGTAGAACGCGGTTTTTCCCTCGAAATTTTTCCGTGGGTGATATCTAAATCCGAATAGGGATTTCTATTTAACAAAAATTACTTGGAAACAAGGATTTAGAATACTATATAGTCTAGTATGTTGAATGGGTTTATACAAAAGACACTTATCAAACAGTTCGGGAAAATGCAATAATTAATTTACAATGCGTGTTCGTTTCTTTCTAGATCGAGATCTAATTCAAAAGATCTCGATATAGAAATTTGATTTATTTTACTAATGAATGGGAACCATTGAAACAAATCTAAATGATGTGAGAAAACCAAGAGAACAGGAAATTATCTACTTCAATTAATTATTGAAAGATCAAGATGAGTAGCATAATGGTAAATAGAATTTTAATGTTGTCTTTAGGAAGTGTATTAAATACAAAATGATATTATATTCAACTTTGTATCCAGAGAGTAGATATGTCCTAGAATATCTGTCAAGAGAGTCCTCATACAACGAATACGAAATAAAGAATAAGATACTCACATATAATCATGTTTGATTCATGAGGTGGGATTAGAAGAGTTAAGGTCAAATAAGAAGTACACAGAAATTCAATAGTTCATAGCATACAAGTAGCCATCGATTTAATCATCATAATATTTATGAATATGAAACAGAGTAGATGTATAAAGTTTTGTTTGTATGCGACTGAATAGAAAATTTAAAATTTCAGAGCACAAACTTCGCGTTTTTCACTAGTAGATCAAATTAGCAAGCATTCACAATCCCGAACGAAAAAACTATACGAGAAAATTGCTATGCTATTGACAAATGCACAAAACAATTACACCTCGATTGTCTGACTCTAATAACTAATTAATAATTTGTATGATCTCTATAGTTTTATAAGAAGATTCTTCAAATGTTTTAAACATTAATAAAATTTTTAAATTTCTCACTTGCATAAATTCACTAATCAAAGAAAATTTCCGTCATCTGAGCTGTACGAATTTAGAATATCAACTGATAGTGAATGAAACTGTTGAATAGCAACAAACTATGCATGATCTAATGGAATTATTTTCATTCGCTTCTGCTGGTAATAAACATATTAGAAGACAAATAATATAGTGCTAGAAACCCAAAAGTGGGTCTTTAATTAAAATACATGAAAAAGTGTCTTGTTTTTCATTGAATAAATCGAAGAGTTGAATTGATTGAGAGAACATTCTGCTGGTTCTCTCCGAAAGCTATTCATCAGGAGAACTGTAACTAGTGAAGTTATTTTCGATTCATCCATGTTCAGAGCAAAAGGTTCTTAATTTTACGAGAAGATATTTCTTCTATATTCGCTTTACATTGAAATGAAGATATAGAATACAGTGAAGAAAAGAACAGTTTGAAGACAAAAAAGATTTTAATGTGATTATAGTTTCATATTGAACCATGAAGTGATTAGTACAATTTTATTTCTCTTAGTAGTTGTTCACACTCTATATATTTGACTTTGCAATGTCGGAAAAGATGCAAACATTGAATAAACTATTCAAGATCAATGGATTAGCTATTTTTCTATCACATAAATTATAACCAACCATATAACTAAAGAAACTATCAAAACAAAACCAACAATGATAAAGTTCTTGTTATCAAATAAAAATTTGTTTTATCAACAAGAATTTTAAAATTCTTCGATTTAACTACATGTAAAAAATTCGTCAAGTTTCCGAGTAGTTGAAAAAGCAATGAATTGATATGCAATTCATAGACATGAACCTGTTTCAGATAGTGCTGTTGTAATCTGAATTTAGACGATGAAAATAAACTTTTTGTCAACGCGTACGATATTTATGAGAATAGAAGCATGATAATGGAGATCTGTTGTACTAATCTTATATCTGATCTGTTTCTCAGTTTCTGATTTTTCAGTTGAAGCTTATTTCTGACTTCTCTATTAAATGAAGTGAAATTACTTCTTGCTTATCAAAGGTTTACATGTGCATATGCGATGTATGAGAACTTGCAATATTATGCCATCATTAAAAAAATGATTGAGTACAACTTAGAGAACATGTGAGCCAGTCTGAATCAATGTACTAGTTTCGACATAGAAATTTCCGCGCTTTCATATGAAGAGCCCAGTGAATAACTATCGAAAAATTCATAGAATGACTCTTTTAGAAAGAAATAGCCCCATTAGTTGTAATTTACACGTTTGATTATAACTGTTCCTTTGTAATGCGAGATTTTGTTGCATACATGAAGTATAATGCGATAATTATGAAAATTTCTATGAAGACATCCATAATTGTTAGTGTTTAATGAACATAAATTTAACCAGAAGCATTTAACTTATCTTTTTCTTGTATCTTTTTAAAATGCTTGTGAAACAATGCTATCACTCTAGAGCTGGCTCGTTGTATATGCTATGTGATGATAAGCATTTTAATCTATGACTCCTTCGCGATGCAATCTTACAAACGATTACGATCACTCTATGCTTCCCTGCACGTTGCAAGATAATATCTTTTATAATTTTCACTCGCAAATAAGTCATCGGCTCCTCTAATCGAAAGATAAATCAAAGTATTGAGATCAAATATATGGAGACGACATTTTCTCGAAATTATTCGAGCAACATTTCCATTCAACACGCTTTCAGAGCAATGCTGAAAACAAACTATTCTAAGTATTTTAATTTATTTTTTATAAAACTGATGGTTATTCTTTTCGACAATGATACTCTAAAATATATGGATTTTGCTTTCCTTATCATGCTTAATAAAGAACCTAAGCAATCATACTTTTTGATAGTGATTACGTTTCTCTATGATTAGCACGACAACAGGTTCTTTTTTAATAAAGTTAGACCAGTTTCAACTAAGCCACATCTCCTATAATTTTATTGCTTCAGCTTCAGCTCCAGCTGATATGTTAGTAAAGTAATCGCTGGAAGATAAAAAGCAGCAAGTTGAAAAAAAGTGCTGCTCTTCCATCATTTCTATTCGTAGCAAACATCAATAGAGAGTCATATCTCGATTAAGTTACTCTTGTCTTATATTTTTAAAACCGATGCTCTCTGCTTCACCTGGTCATGAAATTGATATATCCGACAAATCATCAGTGCAATCGGTATTAAGTTTTTTAGTATGTTGTCTTTTTTAAGATAACAATAATATATAATAAAATTATTGTCTTAGGAAAAACACTTTTCAGAATCATTTCGTTTATGGCAAATATTAACGTACGTACAGAAAAACGTAATAACAGCAAAACATTTATCACGGCACCAACTCTTAGTTAATGATCGAGATGAAATAAAATGCGTCCTATTTTTATATTCATTAGTAGGTTTTAAGAATGATTATGGATTATTAGTTACCGAAGAAGAGAAATCAATAGCTTCACACCTAGCTTTATATTGTTCTTATGGAGATGAGCACATTCTCGCCCCTTTGATTCAACATTTGATAACATGTGCAAATGTGCAACAAATGCATGCTGGTGGTATTACACAACGATTCTCATCAATTATTGAAAATTTGATCAATAATCACAATCTAGGCCAATACCATATTGTATCATGTCATCAGATGGAGTTGGACAAGGAGTTTTTTTATGAAAAACCTTCCCAAAATTTCACAGCTCTCTCTATCTGGTGATTACTTTGTTATAAGATAAGGAAGTACAGAATAAGATCCAGCATATTTCAGATATTGTCATACGACCCCTTACGGTGGCTGATGCATCCATTGTCAATGATCTTTGGACATGGAAATCGCCAATATCTCTCTATCAACTAATGTATGAAATAGAGCACTATCCAGCATACGGTAAAATAATAAAATGTTTCAAACATGAATGAATGAGCTGTTTTTCGTTGCAAAGGTGCATTTCGTGATGAAAATCTGATTAGTTGGAGCTTAACCAAATATGATGGATCAATAGGAGCTGTCTATCCGAAACCAGAAGTACGTCGACTTGGCCTTTCAACTATACTAAATCTCCGTACGGCAACAAAAATTTTGGAACACCAAGAACGATCCTATTGTTATATTGCAAAGGAAAATATAGCATCATTAAGAATGTTTGAGAGGTTAGGATATCGAAAAGTAATTGATGTAGTTTGGTTAACTTTTAAACGAAAATAAATAAAACTTTTTACGAAACCAAAGCCATATGTGAATACGATGATTATGAATAAGACAGTTTTCTATCAACATTTTCAATTGCAAAACCATAATTTCAAACTTTACGAGAACGATCATCTAATCAATACCATTCGAAACATTTGTATAAAGTTCATTGTACCCAGCATCATAAGCTGCAGCAAAAGAATCATAATTGTCGAGAAATATCGCCTAGCCGATGTAGTTTCACCCAAGAAAACATCGTTTAAAATTAACAATCAATATGTTTAATTTTTTCAATCGATCCTTAGAACGAGATTAACTTAATTGTCATCGTTTTCTTAATCCACATCTTCTTCAACAGAAATTTTTAATAGGTTCAAAGTTAGTGTGGTTGTTTGATTTGTGAAATTAATGGTTACGATATTGAAAAGAGCTACACCAAATTATTGGGATATAGGAACGAATTTAAGAATCAAACATCAACATATTGACTGCATAATAGGTCACAGTTTTTCTTTTGATTTTCTTCAAGAAATGAACAATATTTCTCTATTAGAAGTCTGTTCATTTATCATTGTTTATTAGAATGCAAATAACAGATTCAACCCTTGAGCACCCAATATTTTGTTCTAAACAACTATAGTTCTTGAAGAATATAATTCTATTGAGTAAATGCATTGACTAAGGAACTCTCATAAATTCTTAATGCATTCAGTGCTTTGTCTTTATCTTGAGAATATTAGAAAGATGCTGAACTATTTTCAGGTATATCAGAAATCGTTTTAAATCCAATTAAATGAATGGTCAAGTTTCTCAAGGAAAAGCACACAGTTAGAGACTGAACACATCTATCAAATAGTTCATTTTATTAATTGATGTTCGGTGTCAAGTTTTTCGTTCGAAACAGATTATCGTCATTCATAAGCGGGCAGCAACTTTAACATAGCTCATAATCTTATTGATATATGATCTGTTCGTATGTTTTTCTCGTACTCTTGTGAGTGACCTAACCGTAGTTTATCAGATAGCTGGTGTCAATCAAAAGTATTTTACAAAATTATACGAAATACTTCACACTGCAACATCCATGATAGGAAAAGCTGTTCATTGTATTTATAACAATCAATTAGTTTTTAACACATGAAAATAACTACAAAAGAAAAAATCATAATAACTCTATGCATACCTTGGGAAATTTGAACGGATGCTACTGATGTTTTGAGCATTTATAATTAATCCTTAGTCATCGAATTATTAAATATCTTAAGAGAATGATAAATTTGCGTAGATCTTCTTCTAATAGTGTTAGTTTCTGAATAGTAGAGAAGAAAATATAGAAAATTCTATTAAAAATAGAAACTTAATATATGCATGTTGTATCATCGTTTGTATGGAGTTATTGACATTCGAAAAGCCATGACTTGTCTATGCAACATTATTTCTAACTAGTGAACAGTAAGATCTATTTCTATGATATGTACAGGAAGTTTATGTAAATTTATATTGTATCAATACTACACATGGATGAGACATTCATATGACACAATACTTTGTGTGATGAAATATGTTGTATTTTTTTCATTCAGAACTTCTTTATAGGAGAACAAAACATTAATATTCAATTGGATTCTTTTTGTTTGTTTGAAACTCGACTACTATAATCACTATTTACAACTTCTATGCAACTTGTTTCCTCTTTCTAAATAGTTACTACGAAAACATCAATTTATAAATTCAAGCTGTTAAAAATTTTGATGTTTTCTAACAATTAACTTCATTGCCATCATAAAGATTTTCATAATTCGTCAAAGAAGGAGAAAAAATGCCCACTACAATACTATGTATGTATACATGAATGTTTACATAGTAATGACTTTTATTCAATTATCGAATCTATACGATAATGAATAAACAATACGTTTCCTTTTAATGTTAAATAGGTCTTCCTCGAATAATGAATGTGGTTATCATGCTAAAAAGAACGATTATTAATACTGATGAATATAAATGTAAATCGTTGCTACACATTCCAAATCCCTATATTATAATATGCTTAAAAGTATTCTTGTTATTTTTCATTTTTGTCAAATACATTTTAATACTTAAATTGTTAAGATAACATGATCTTACGATATATTTGAAGTAGGAAAAAGTGAAGGAGCTAATCTATTTCAAATAATCGAACAAAATAAATAAAGATAAAAGCTTGAACCATGTGCCATACCCTAAACAAAGCATGAGCAAATATTTTTTTTTCAATTAAGAGAATAAACTCGTACTTCTTGATCGTGAAAGGTTTGCGACGAATGATTTAATTTATGGCATAATTTTATTGTCTGAGTACTCTCCTTTGTTCGAACAACAATATTTTGTCGTGTCTGTCTCTTATGATGCTTCAAATGCATCTGGTATCCTCTCATGCATTGAAAAGACAATGTGTAAGTGATCTATTCCTTTGAACTCGATACTTAATGGTATTTTTCTATGATTGATTTATTATCGATTATGTTAGTTCGACAATTGTTAATCATAGATCGGTTAGTAAAAACATTTCGTCTTGCACATGAATACCCAAAGAAGAAAAAAACCCATTTAGACATGACAGAAACTAGAATTTATATAACATATATGTCTATCTTATACTGAACTATGAAAGAGAAACTCTATTTCCAACAAACGGTCCATCCATCCATCAATCAATCATCGATCGACGATGATGAGAATGATGACATTGAGCGTTTTGCACACAATATCACCCATAAGCCTCATGCATTCTATTGACAATCTTTCATAGTATGACATAATACGTTTAGCTGTTACAATTCTTTCTCTCTTGTTATACATAAACATACTGAATGCTTGTATTCATTATCTTGAACGTTTACATTCTTAGCTTTGAAACAGTATGTCAGAAAAATAACTTAGGTCATAGTTATACAGTTCTGTATCGATTTATGGACTGATGTAATACTATTAATATTGAACTTTTTGATATTGGCAGTTTAAAAAGTCTTAAACCTAATCGTTCAATTGAAATTTATTAGGATCAATTTTGAATTTAAAATTCAAACGACCTTCAATCTTTTCTAATTTGATCTATTATTATTACGTATGCAAACAGCAAAAGAGAACTGTTAATACTTATCAAGCTTGGTATTGTGTCAGTTTAAAAGTTTTAAAAACAAATATTCAGTGACAGTATTGTCAGTTATATAAGAAGTCGGTATAATTTCACTTTTAAAAGTCTATATTAACATTAAAAATGAGGTAGGAGGGTACCTATGACATTTTTCATTGTGAGTAATATGATCGATTTATCATGTAAAGGATTACAAGGAAACAAAGAAAAACTTCAAAAGAAAAAGTTCATCCCTACTCTATAGAAGCGGTAGATTAAATCGAATGATAAAATATGTATTGTCAATTGAACCTAATTTAGCGAATATTTTCTTTATTCATCATAAAAAGGTTTTTAAAAATGAGTAATGATTAATGTGCAGCCGATCAATCTATGCATGTGTATAAATATGTATACATATTAGAGATAAAATATGTTGTGTATGTTTGATTGTTAGTGTATATAAGTTCTAGGATATAAGCCTTCGATATCATATGGTGAACATCAGTAACTAATCATCACTTATTTAATGTATAACGCAATGGGAGCAATGGAAAAATGATCGATTGCTCAATTATGAGTTTCGTTACAATAAAAAGCAAAAAACTTTTTCAAGGATACAAGATATAACTATTTATTCAATTATCGGTAATTATTTCATCATATGTAATTTTGGCTTCAAGATGTTTTTCATAGTGATGTATTTTCTTTAATTTACACGTTGTTTTTTATTCAATGTTAATGTCTTCTTGTTTTTTGCATTTCGATAATTATTCTAGATAGTTGAGTAATCATTTTTATTATAGTTTTATTTCATGTTGTTCTTTTTTCTTACAATTATTTACTATGATTCCGAGTTCAGTGTACTTCCTTCTAAAATCAACGATCCTTTTTTTGCATCCGTTTACATAAGTTAAAACAAAAATTCGCTCGTAAATTGAAACTTAAATTGATCTTTTTCTTTATGATGAATAAAAATTTGACTTTGTTGTGAGAACATATATACGTTTAGTTTATAATGATTGTAATACTATTCTATTATCTCATGTTGTTTGTCAAGGGATATTCAAGAATATAGTTTGAGAAATGAATATGTTCACAGCAAAGTTCTATTTATTGTTCTCAGTGGTGTTCTTCATTCATTGGATAGTATATAGTAGCTTAGAATTTTCCTTTTACTCTTGTCTAGTTCATACTGTTCCATATTCGCTTGACCGTTCTTTTAATGAAAGAAAAAACAACAAAAGTTTATTAACTATCTCGATCTTTTAATTTGATATCTAATGATGCTCTCTACAGTCGATTCATTATTGAAGGCATGCTAGTTCGTTCGATATCCCACGGACATTATTAATAAGCAAAAGCAACTATTCTTATTGCAAATAAAAACATAAGAGTCTAGAACAGTACACTTTTACGTTACAAAAGAATTTCTATCAATTAAATTGACGATGCCTACTCTCAAAATACAGATTCATTTCAAAATGAATACCTTTGAGCTATCAAACAATTATTATAGTGGCTGAAAAATAAATATTGATTGGAACAAGTGAGACTAGAAATCATCGAGATGTGCGCCCGATAATTTTATTCAATACAATATATATATATATATATGTACATGTAATATTGAACTAGAGAAGAGAGACTCTTGTTTCAATAAATGATCGATGAATCAATCAATCATCAATCGATGACGAAAAAGGATGACATTGAGCTACTTGCAGAGCACGACCCATTAGTCTCATATGCCGACTGATGTCCGTTCATATTATGACATAATGTATAGTTGATTGAGCCTTTTTCTTCTTGCTGTTTATGTATATACGGTTAAAATGACTGAGCCGTTTGAGTCGTGCATACGTGCGTGCATTTGACACGCCGATGCTCCAAGGTCTGTTTATCGCATATGCAATCAGTTGCAGCATGATGATGAGAATAGCAGCAGTAGTATCGAGGCTAGATTAACACATCTCACGTTTTCTCATGCTTCGTCCTATCTTGTAGTAGTTGTTTGTTTTATCGTATCGGACAATTACTTTCCCTCTTTCTCTTTCCCTTTCTCTTTCTCAATACTGATAATAAACTGTTCAACTACTAGTTTCTTTTTCTTTTTCTTCTGTACTTCATTACATCACGCTCGTTTGCACTTCTTCTCTTCTATGCATATCGAGGGCAAATGATTTCGACGAGCAGTAACTCAGTCTCAGTATATAACAATTCACTGTATATCGATTACGGATAGATGGGAATAAAGAAAATTTCCTATTATTGCTGCTTATACGTAGTTGTTGATCTTTCGCAAAAATCTTTGACAGCCATGATCAATGCCGTTAGATATACGCATCGATTGTATGCAAACATACGCACCTTTATATACAGAACACACATACACACATATATATATAAATATATATATATTTATATATATATATGCATAGATAAATGGATAGATATATGAATATGCTGTTTCTTTAAACGCTGATAATCCTTGACATTTTAGTGCACACACACACACACACACACACGCGTACACACAAGTAAAGCTCACAAATAGGTGTCAAAGAGTAGATGGAGATATCGAGTCCAACTCACACATCGGTTGCCGTTCCACTATCGGTTGTTGAGCCAGCTGCACTTGTTTTTAAATTGTCATATGCTTCATCGGTCGGAAATGGTTCATGTTTTTGTTTTTGTTGTTTATATTGATCAAAAAAATTTCGTTTTCGGAGAAATTTGATACGTTTGAATATGAAAAGACCAATAAGCATCAATACGATAAGAATAAAAATAAACACGATAAGAATTATTACAGTTCGCAGTACTTCACTGAATAATGAACGTTCTTGTTGAATAATAATTGGTTGTTCAGCATTTGTTAATGGAGGTAGTTTACCATTAAGATATTTTTTAAGTATGAATTCTTTCCATGCTCGCTCATCATCTATTAAATCTGGTAGTATTGGTGTTGAATCATTGATAACATCTGGTGGTGATTCAACATTAACTTTAGCAGAGAAATAAATTATATTTTGATTATCATCATGTTTTGTATCAACAATTCTATTATTATCATTATCATTATCATTGTAATTTAAAGCAGGTACCGATGAATCAAGTTCATATAAAATACAATCATATTCGACCATTAAATATTGAGCATAAGTTACACCTTTGATTACTGATGGACATATTGATGAATCCATGCGAATACATTCAATCGATATTGAACACGTTTGTTGATTATTACAACCGAGATAATGTTTATTATGACGTCGTTGACATGCACTAGGTTTACAACCATTACCCGTATAAAAAATAACTGTACGTAATTTAATAACAAAATTTGAAGGACACGATAGAAGATGAACACTAGATGTTGAATTTGTTATTTTTTCACTTGAACAACATGTTTCGAATTTAAAAGTCCAAGAAGGTACAATAACAAAAATTATAAGAAAAACCAAATAAAAAAGAACTCGATTTGTAATCATAGTGTTTCGAAGATATATCCTTGAAGAAAAATAATCAACATCTACAATTAATATGTTATAAACATCTTGTTCTAATTAGACAAGCCTTTCTTATGACAACAAAGATAAATAATGATTATGAAAAAAAGGAGACTAAGACAATTTTGCCCTAGATTATTGCTCAACATATACATAAATAATACATACGTGCAATTGTTCGGATGCATGAGACTTTTTCATTCCCCTATTCTCCTATACTCTTTTTTAAATATGTATACACATATTTATTTGAATTCGTTCGAGTGTCTATACTGCACGAGTGTCTGCATAATTCTCTCGCGTTTCATGAACTGAACAGTTGATGAGGATCAGCACACTGCGCTCTCTTGTCATGAACTGTAGCAAATACAATTGCATTTTCTCTCGAACTTCACTTCTTTCTGTCTCTCGCTCGTTCGCTCGCTCGCCTTCTCTTCCTCTCTCGTGCTCTCTTGGTACTGCATACATATAGTAACAACAACAATACCAGTAGGGGTGCGTACTGAGATTAAACGATCTCTTTTCTTTTGGAGAATACATGTACGTATTCTTCTCTCTCTCTCTCACTTCTTCCCTGTTATGTGAGTTAGCGATAGGTATATATTTATATTCATACTATTAGTGATGGAGCTGCTTTACTTGCATGTATGTACATTACGGTTATGCGTCTGACAAGGCTTTACTTTTATACAATATAAAGCACTTTGCTGATGGACACCCAAGGTCAGGGTCATGAACACGTTTGTCTTCACCAAAAATCGATTATTTGCCTATGTACATATTGAAAGAAAAAAAAACAAGGTTCAATCATCATCATCGTCACTCAACGAGGTGTCGATTCGTTTGGGAAAGAATTCATTATACTCTATACATACGTATACGAATATGTTCATATGATACACTCGTGTTGCGTCGAATAGAAGAATGACATGCACATACATGCCCATTAACAAACATTCTACAAATGTAACAAGCGATCATATCAATGTGACAATTCTCTGTTGTATTGTGAACACAGTTACGTCAGCTTTATTTCTCTAGCCAACTATTTCTACATTTTTTTGCCCAGATCAACAATAAAAGAAAAATACAATTATCATTCAATGTACAGTATTATAAAATCAATGCCAACAGCCTTTCTCTTAGTTCCGTTCTGCCAATGTCTATTTGGATGACTTAAGAATAGTAATGGTTAGTCGCTAGAGAATCCATAATCGCATCATTATGCTAAATTTGAATCATAATAGAATATTCTAATCCTTTTGGATCGTTGTAGAACAGGAAGTTAGCACTTCTTACGTCATTTCAGTTACTGATGATTTAAGATAGAGAATTCCTCTATATCTATTCCATTGATGAAGCATAAATTTCTCGTGGGAGTTTATTGACAAAAGAAACATGAAAAACTAGAGGTAGTCATAACATGCTTTTACTTTCTCGTTTATCAAAATACTTTAATAACATTGTTGTCGTCGTTGTCAAATTACCAAATAGAAGGAAAGAAGAAAAACAAGAAAGTGATCCATCGTTGGTTGTTAGTTTTTTCTTATTTCACGTAAAACAATGTCATCAGTTCGTATAAAAGTCCAACTGGGTGATAATAAATCAAATTATAATTCTTATCGAAAAATACCATCATCATCATCAGTTAAATTTGTTTATGTTATTCATTCATCATCAACTAGGACAATTAATGAACTTAAACATTTACTTGAGCAACATATCAGTCAGCAATTTTCATATCATAATATACAAATCGTTCAATTAATCACTGATGATGGGTATTTTCTATCGGATGATGATTTATGTGCAGATGTATTGAAAGATAATGATCGAATTGTTTGTGTTGATATGAATAAATTTATTGAAGAAAATTACTCAACGTTAGATCTTGAAAATCTATGGCATGAACTAAAGCAGCACGATGCATATGATAATTTCGAAAAATACATACAAGTTGGTTTGAATAATGTTGGGAAATTGTTTATAAGAATCTATGGAACATCCACTATGCATGGACTCTACATGTTTAACATATATGAATTAATGCGAATTGCTGGTGAAAGACAACAAAGTAAATATTAAAAATCAAATATTATGTTGCCTGAGTTGTGCTTTTTTCATATAATTTTGAAATATTAAAACAGTTTTTTTCCAGAGTAATGAAATTTCGTGAGACTAATTTTATTTGTTAAACATGTTTTAAATTAATTGAGATGTCCTCAGAAAATTACCAGTACCGATATTGATTGGAAGAGGCTCTATGGCAAGTGAAGTTTCATCACACGAGGACGTCGGCTTATGTCTTTTAGTATGCTAGTTTCAGTAGCTCCGAATTCGGCAAGAACTTAGAATGTATTCTATGAATGAAATCTGAGAGTCGAAGATTTTTCCATTCAAAGACTTTTCCGATCAGATCACAAAAATTTTCGAAAAATCAAAAAACTTCTCCATGTATCTTTAAAGGATGCTACACAATCCCAGTACTATACAAAACAGAGGAGTACTTTTCTATTTTCATCTGAATAGTAACTTTGGAAAATATCTAAAATTGAATTAAACGTTTTTTCGAAAGTGAAAAAAAATTTTAAACCAAACGAATATTTTCGAATTTGATACAGTCGTCTCACATCAATTAATTAGATAGATGGGGTTTTTATTTTCGTAAAGCTGTCTAAAAATATTATACTCCGTATGAATTCGTGAGATTGAATTTAATGATGCAGTATGGATATTTTATTACTTTCCAGTTCGAAAGATGTTGTTTATTTGCTTGTTCTTTGATAGGTTAAGAAAAGAGAGCCAGAATTTTTCTAACTGTCTATTCTTAAAGAAGAAAAGGTAAAGATGGAAGCATGTCATTATTACTTTTAATCTAATCTGATCTCTTTGTGGAAAAAAATAATAATTGCTCTTTTTTTGAAGATCATACGGTTGGTCGATTCGCTGATAAACACTGGTTTACCGAAGTTAAATGGGAATATGATTCAACATCAAATACACATTTATTTCTTATATGTAATTTAAAAGTTGGATCGAGCGAGCAAGTATGGTCGATTAAATTACCTGTTTTAATTGATGAGTCAAACATGTCTATTGGAAAAGGTGAAATCATTTATTTATCAGGTGAAAACAAAAACAACGATTTTTGGAGTGCTCAGCAGCGAGAGCGTTTAATCGAGCTTGCTTCAAATATTCCATTAGCAGAGCGAGTCGGTCCAGAAATAGATATCGATCGTGATAGAAACAAAACAATAACTAAATATGAATGCACAGGAGAATCATTAGTTCAAATGACGAATGGTGGTACGAATACAGTCACTGCATATCAAGATTGTCATATGTCAGAAGATGGAACATTTCGTCAGCATTTCATAATCACACACGTCACATTTTCGAAGAAACTTATTGATTTATCAGATGGATCGTTTCAAGATCATTCAACAACGATGGATAGATCTATGTCAGTCGTTCATTTAACTGTCTTTTATCAAACCGAAGATGGATTGTGGCGCGAATGTGAAGATATAGCTATTGGATCGATCGCATTACGTAATGAAGAACCAAGATGGTTGGCTGATTCAGTAATTCATATTGAACCGGATAAATTCATTTCGTTTGCTATTAAAGGATCTATACAAATTAAAGGTGAACCTGGACGAGATAATGCCATGCGAAGAAGAATACATAAAACTTTACCACAACCATTACAACTTAAAATTGTTACGACAGATAATTTTGATAAGCAGTGCTCGTTAATTGTTGAACAATTGAATAAATTTCGAGACTTTGAAACATGTCAATCATTTTCAAAATATAATCAATCGTCGATGAATGATTTATTAGCTTTTGTTTATGCAGATGATTGTGAATACGATGAACGTATTTTCATGGCTGTATATTTAAATAAAGAAGATCAACTTGTCATTAGTTCGGGTCATATGTATTCAATAATATTAGACCGAAAAAGTATCCGTACTATGGAATTTAATGCAAAACAAAATCAAACCACCGAAGTAAACTTTGATTCAATACAATATCAATCTAATAAACAAGAAAAACTAGCAATTGCTTTATTTGATTCAGAAACTTACATGTTTTATGCTATTCGATTACAAATATCAACAAACACATCGAAAAGTGTTGAAACTATACTTGTACCATTAGAAAGAATTAAGTAATCGAAAATAAAAGATTGACAGATTCTATGTTCCGAAAAGAAAAGGAAACTTTTCTATCGTCAAATGTTATTTAAATTTTCAAAAGAGACTTACGTTTCTAATTGGAAGATGCAAAGTGTCAGTAGTAATCTCAGTTTAACATGGTGAATCCATTAATTGCTTGATTTCTGTTGCAGATTATCGTACTATAGTCTAAAATGATTAATGTGCGACACTGTTTCAAGTACTAGAAAGCTCGATTTTGTTTTCAAAAGCCAGATTAAAAAAAGATCGAGAGCAATTAGCGTTTAATAAACATATAGGAAAAATTCAAAGAATCCTACTCATTTGATTTGTAACAACATATTTTTTCTTTTTACTTTAGCACAAAGTGGCACGTTGTTTCGTTTAATTCAGTGAAGTACCCCAGAAGTCTGGCAGTCAAAGATGCTTTCTTAAAAGAACGGTAGATAGTCAAGTTTGAAAATGTAGTGTAAAGCTATTTCTTGAAGAAACTTTTGCAAAAAGAATCTTCGAATAACTATAAATAAATCCATAAACAAACAATAAAAAAGGAATGAAGTATGATAGAAACATATAAAGACCTTAGAGAACTGAAACATTCGTCAAATGCATGTGACTGTATATAGAAATGACTTTTGACAAATCTTAATCCTTTACTCGCGGTGGCCTTTCTAGGAGAGTCACTGATGAAAAAACCATAGAAATACGGTGTGGATTCTCTTGTCACTTCGTTATTGTTTCCAGAGATACAACTATTGAAACATACTGAGTGCCAAAAAAGATGATTTATTCAAAATTAAGGATGACAATTATACTAGGATCAAGATCTGATAATTTATTCAAAAAAATGAGAGACAACCAGAACTCGACAAGGAAGTACGAGTAAAAGCAGACAGATAAGGACAATAGTTGAGTTGAATGAAAGAGTTGATAATGATCGATTCATAGATATAAGCAAGAAGATAATCAGTATGAGTTGACTAACTACTGTAAGAGCAAAAACCAATAATATTGACAAGTTCGGCACAACCAGTTAAAGAGAAAAAAGAAGATACACATAACTGAACGAGAATTGGGTATTAATATATGTAACAAACAACGGCGTATGACACATCAGACTTATTTCGTCATATTCGTCAATACGCAAATGACATGGATAGATCGTCGCACATTTCGGTCTTTTGTGGAGAACAGTTTGGCTAATGTAGCGTATATAAGAGCTATAGGAGGAATTGTCGATGGCTGAAAAAATAATTATTTTTTGCACTTTCTATGAAAGTATTAAATAGACAAGCACTGAGTCGATTCCACTCTATACAATGAATTTAAAAGTTGACCGATTTCGCATATAAAAAATATTTGTTCTGAAGCATAAATTCTGTTTGAACTTGCAAAATATAGCTAGATTTCATTAAACAATAAAAAAAGTCATTGAACACATCATGTACACATATTAAGTCTCATTTCAATTTCTCATGTGCTCAAGTTTACAAAAGATGTATTCAAATTAATTTTGATACATATTCGCTTCTTCAACGATACCCAGGTCGTTCGTTCCGGAGCCCGGATCCGGCCGGAATTATCCGTACTCGGAACCTGGATATTCGGGCCACTTCCGAAAACCGGAAATTTCATGGAAATACCTCGGATCAGCTAGGAACCTACCGGAACTATGGCAAGTTCCACCAGGTCCAACCAGAAAATACTATACTCCGATAAAGCAGCAACGGAAAAGAGTCGGAATCAACTGTCCTCCGACCAGATTATTTCTGCTTGAAAAATCAGGTCTCCACTAGAAAAAAAATCACATCGAATATTAAATTCTCATGTCTATCAATCCTAGATACTCAAATCAGCATTTTATAAAAAAAGACCTTCAAAGGTCTCTTTTGGAATTTTTTTTCTAAATCCTTCATTTTAAGGACAATGTCGATGAAATGGATAGTTTACCATCCTATTACGGGTTCGCGGGAAAATTTTACATCTGTTACTTAGAGTCATATTGTTTTCAGTGCATTAGTGTGCATTCCAAATGTCTTTGATAAAAATTTGAAATGATTGGTCATTTAGAGAATTTAGAAGGGTCACTTACTTTGATGGACGACTCAGGAAAGTCTCAAAATGCTGGTGTTTAACATGTGTGCTGTTCTTACACATAGCGTTTTCAGTTTGTCAAAGTCTAAAAATGTGACTTTTAGCACTTCGGACTTAAAATTCCCACTTTTGCGACAAAAACAATTTCGGAGAGAAATGTATAATGTTTCACGAAAACGTTATTTGTTCCCAGGGTATCTTCTGGTGTTGTTTGAGGCTTTTAAAAAAAAGGCTTAAAGGTGGCTTCGAAATACGGAGAGCTTTGCTCAGTAAGTCTGAGTATTAAGCGCTGTTTGGGAAACAGCCAGATGAGTTTTCGTGAGCTTAGCGGAAACGGTCAGATTTGAGGCTGTGTTCTCTCCGGATGGGAACATTGCTTTTTCCATTATCGGTATCCGGTCCGGAGCGGTCGAATCTGGACCGTAAGCGGTCCGGGCTTGGAAACGGTATTTTCCGTCGACGGATCCCGTATAGGAAACGGTAACGGTATCCGTGGATAAGCTCATGTACCCGGAATTAGTGGGAAGTAAGCCGGGACCGGAAGCCTGAACCTATTTTGGAGATCGTGGGAATAACACTAGATCCGGCCGATTCCCGCCGTACGTCTTCGACCTGGGAACATCAGCAGTTTGAGAGGGTTTTGTTATCTTGATTGGCATCAGCATCTTTGATTGTTGAGACTCCATTGATTGTTGTCTTCACCTAAAAAAATAGGTTTTTTATGGAAGTTAAAAAGGACCTTCCCGTGGGCACATGGGAAGAACCATTTCGGGTTCAGTATACAACTTTAAAAGGTTTGGTTTGTATGCTACAAAACCTTTCTGGTTTTCTAAATCTTGAAAAAGTTCTGTACCTTTAATGCGAAACCTTTTAAAGTTCTATGCTGAACCCAAAATGGTTCTTCCGGTGAGTCCACGGGAAAATCCTGGTCAAGTTTCGTAAAAAAGCTATTTTTTGGAGTGTTTATCGTGGCCTATAAATGTCGAGATAGAAATAACAAAGTGCTTGGATCTTGGCATGCGAGATAACGATCGACTGCTGCTTAAGATCAATAGAATCTAACTGTTAATCAGAAATGAGAAAAATACTGTAAAGAAACACAAAATTTTATTATCATTAGTACTTACGAGAGGGTCCACGAGACTGTCGAGGATACGAAGCACTCGATAACATTTTTTTTTCGATTTTTCTATTCATTGAACACCTCAATGTCTAAAACTAATATCCCTAAAATTTGACGTTCTGAAACCCTTCCTTTGAAAAGTTGGTTAATACTGACTTTTGGCACTATCAGGCCTTTTCGTGAAAAACTAAGAAAAAATGTTCTATGAAAGATGTATTGACTTCCATTTCAGCTAATCGTTTACAGTTTTCGTGGTGTATATGAAAAGCTAGAGAATTGAAAACTGACTAAAATGAGCTAGATTTATATAATATAATGGCTAACAGTTTGAGTTTTCTATAGCGAATACGAGTCCAGGGGTGGTCATTTTGATCAGTCCAAAAACTATTGTAACTCGTGTTGTGCTCAGGGGTGAGATGTTACCGTTACCGACCCGTTACGTTACCAGGTAAAGGTAACGGAAAAGTTACCAGTCACCCTGTAACGGAGTAACTGGTCCCGTTACCAGTTACCAAGTAACGGTAACGGAGTAACGTAAAAAATATTCTTGCAATAGCTTAGCAGGAAAAGGAATTTTACAAAAAAACAATGGATTTTATAAAGGTTGACAAAAGCAAGTCGGGGAATCCGAATCCGCTGTCAGAATTCGAAAATATTGAAGTACGTTTTCTTGGCTGAAGGAAGGGATCTGCGAGTGAAAGTAAATATGATATTCGCTGACTTTCTCAAAAATACTCTCCTTCAGCCCAGAAAACCCACTTCAACATTTTGGAATTCTGAAAACGGATTCGGATTCCCGACCTCGAGTTACTTTCGTCAACCTTTATAAAATTCCGTTGTTCTTTTGTAAAATTCCTTTTCCTGCTAAGTTATTGCAAGAATATTTTTTACATTACTCCGTCACCAAGTAACTGGTAACGGGACCAGTTACTCCGTTACCGGGTAACTTGTAACTTTTCCGTTACCATTACCTGGTAACGGAACGGGTCAGTAACGGTAACTTCCCACCCACGGAAAAAAAATTTCAAAAAAACCGCGGTAGGTAACGGTATTCGAAACCGCTGTTCTGGGAGGCTTTTTAAA